>BDMB01000058.1:556954-664136 GCA_016859785.1 Macrotyloma uniflorum
TTGACTTGGTAGTGTGGTAAATTGGAGTTGGTTAATTGAAATTTTATAAAAGAATCTACTTTGAATTAGTGACCCAATAATTTATGAAACAGGTCTAAATTAATCTGTTGTGACTAGACTTAGGATATGGATTTTGTTTGAATCCTTGAACAAAATGTGATAATCTGATATGGAGAAAATTGACTGGTGTGGGATGAATTTTGTTTGAGTTAAGCTAATTGAATTCTTGTTTCAGTTGTGAAATTTTGTAGAAGAAGTTTATAATGAAATGAATGATATTTATGTTGGCATGAGGCCTTGGTGCTCCTATTGAGGGGAGCTTGATTTTATGATATGAGTATGATATTGGTAATGTAGTGTGTATGGATTTAGGGATATGTTATAGGGTATCCAGACCTTAATGACTCTCTAGGTCACATAGGCTAAGATTGTCATGTGGTGAAGGTCGATGGAGGTCTTACCAATTGTCTTTTGATAGTTGGTGAGGCTACCCTGATGTGAGATGGGTGTGGTGATGTTTTATGGATGATCCTGGGGTGAAAAAGACTTAATGGTCGGCCGGTTAGGCCCGTGGTCCTAGAGTACACATCAGGTGCTAGCCCTAGATATCCGAAATCCATACAATCTTCCGGAAGACGTCAGTCTTGTTTGTGATGTGTGAATTTTATTATGTGTAAAGCCTTAGGTAGGCCCTTACACTTGGATGAGATTGTGTTGAATGTCTTATCTAGTTTACCCTACTTTGTTGTGTTGTGTATGTCAACTGCTATGATTGTGTATTTTTGCACGGGAGCAGATGTCAGGTCTGGAGAGGGTTCATCAGCTGGACGATAGTAGATGTAGGATTATTGTAGCTGGAATTAGAAAAAAAATAAATGTAATTTATATCTTAAGGTCTTATTTAGTTTTGTCGAACAATGTAATAGAATTAGTCCCTTTTAAATCTCGAAATATTATGGAATGTATTAATATAAACTAGTATTTTTGGTATGTTACATTTAATGGTATCAGAGCGGTTGAGTTCCTTAGAATGACCTAGGGTTTTGGGTTTGCCTCACTAGGTTAGTGTTATAGATTGTGTCTTAGGTTAATTTGAGAGAATGAGATTTGTTATGCTTTATTGTGCATGTGTTTTGTATAGTTGTTTCTTATGATATAAGGAATTTGAGTATGTTATTCTAATTCAACTTCTTCTCAAAATTTCTTATGATATCTAAGTTAAGGTTTAGACCTCACAAAATATTTTCTTTCCTCTTTAGAGATAAGTAATTTGCTTAGTTGGAAAAAAAAAATTGTTTTGTGTCATTTTCATATCAAGTAGGTGGAGTGTTTAAAGGAAGAAAGTAAATTTGATAGAGTATTGAGGGTGCACACTCAAAACTCGGTCAAAGATTAATTTCTTTCTTAAACTATTAAAATTCGTATAGTCTAGTGAAAGATTTATATTTCTTTTATGGTAGTAAGCTTAAATTGTTACTTGAATTTTTGGAGCAACACACTCTTTTGTATCAGATGTTCGTGTTGATGTGATGAGTTTGTTTATGGAAGGACTTCCTTTAGAGATATAGCTTCTACACTAGCTTTTAATAGGGTGACAACATCTTGAGTTTGTTTCCAATGTCCAGTTAGAGTGGAGGGACACAGATTCAATGTGAATCTAGTTTGCTTATCTTTCCAAACCTAGATGTAATTTTAGGGACGGATTGGTTGTGTGCAAACCGTATTCTTATCGATTGCGGTTTGAAAGAGTTGATTTTTTTCCCTTGATTCGATGGAGCGGGAGTTGTTGTCTGCTAATCATCAGATATGGAAGGAGTTGAGTGATGATATTGCATGCTATGTGATTCTTACTCAAATAGAGGAGGATGAGGCAAAGAGTAAGACGAGTAATATTCTAATAGTATAGGAGTTTCTAGACATGAGATGTAGTTATATGCTAAACTGTCTAAGTGTAAATCTGAGCATTTTTGGCTAAATCTTTGGGTCACGTGGTGTCAGCTCGAGAGATATAAATAGACCCTACGAAAGTAGAGTTAATACTTCAATGAGAGCATTTGATTACAGTAACTAAGATAAGGAATTTTGTAGGGTAGGCAAATATTATTGCAGATTCATTAAGGGATTCTCCAAGATCATAGTTTCGTTGATACAATTAACTCGAAAGGATAAATCAATTACTTGAACAGAAAAGTGTAAATAGGCCTTATTAGATATGAAACAAAGGTTGACCAACTCTCTAGTATTGGTTATTCCAGACATTGATAAAACTTTTTTAGGTATTCTACGATGCATAATAATAGGGGTTGGGTTATGTTCTTATGTAAGAAAAGAGGGTTGTGGCGTATGCACCAAGATAGTTAAAGAATCACGAGAAGAATTACCTAGTGCATGATTTAGAGTTAGCAGCAGTGAGTTTTTCTTTCAAGGTATGAAGAAGACATTAATTGTATGGAGTGAGATTTAACATGTTCAGTAACCATAAGAGTTTAAAGATGGAAGGAGTTTTTAAAGGACTATGATCTTCAATTAATGTATCATACCAAGAAGGCAAATGTGGTAGCAAACACCCTGAGCAGATAGATGGTGACTGTGTCAGCACTGATAGTTAAAGAGTTGGAATTGATAGAAAAGTTCAGAGATTTGAATCTTAATCCAAAAGTATCTCCAAGCATGATTAGTTGTGGCAAAGTTGTTGTCACCAATGCATATCTAAGATTGGTCAAAGAAAAGCAGATGTTAGATTCTCATCTAAAAGGTATGATGGAATCACTAGAGGTAGAGCAAGCCAAAGATTTTGTGAGAGGGATAGTCTAAATCATTTAAACTCTGGAAGATATGTTGAGAGCGTGTTTTGAATCATTTGGGAAGTTGGGAGGAAGTATTGCCCTTAGTGAAATTTACCTATGATAACAACTATCAAACCAATATTGGGATAGTACCTTTTAAAGCTTTATATGGAGAAAGTGTAGGACCATTCTTTGTTGGTGTCAAAATAGGGAAGGAATTTTAGTTAGAAATGAGTTGTTGCAATAAACCACTGAAAAAGATGGAGCTGATTCAAGAGAGAATGAAAGTTTCTCAGAGTCGTCAAAAATCTTATGTTGATAGGAGAAGACGACCATTGAAATTTGAGGTAGGTGAGTGCATATTCTTAAGGGTTGATCTTGTGACCGGTGTGGAAAGAGCTATCAAGTCAAAGAAGTTAACCCTAAGTTTATTGGACCATATCAGATTTTGAAGCGGATTGGTCTAGTTGCTTATAAGATAGAACTACCTCCTCTATTGGCAAAGCTGCATAATATCTTCCATGTGTCCCAATTGAGAAAATATGTGTTTGACTTGACTCATATCTTGGAGCCGAAGAAAGTGAAAGTTAGAGTAGACCTTTCCTTTGAGGCTACACTAGTTCAAGTTGTAGACAGGAACACTAAGGAACTTAAAGACAAAACTAACAGCTTAGTTAAGGTGACTTGGAATGTAAGGACTGGTAATTCCATTTAGGAACTACAGGATAAGATGAAGGAATCCTACTTATACCTTTTTTCTTGTAAGAATCAATTTTCGAGGACGAAAATTTTGAAGATGGGGAGATTGTAAGGACCCAGTAAAGAGTAATTAAGTGAGAAAGGAAAGTTGACTTGAACAAAGGATGAAAGTTAGGGTTAGGGAAGAGGAAGAGAGAGAGAGATTGTAGAAGTTCAAGCTTTATGAGGATGGCCCCACCGAGGAGGAGGTCAACCAGTTCTTCGCCATACTCCGCCGGATGAAGCTTGCCCTCCACCATTTCCACTGCAAACCAAACGACGCCAACCACTAGAGGGAGCTGGTCGGTGAGCGTTTCGATCTCAACATCGTTGCTCTTGAGGCCGCCGACGTTTACCCGTGAGAAACATCTCACGGTCGTAAATCAAAAATCCGAGCATACTACAAGGAAACTCTTGAAGAGTGGATCATTTTGGACTGATTGGAACCTCCATTTGGGTAAACTTTCTTTGCTCTATTTTTCTCTTAGGGTTGGAAAGGGGCTGATGTCCTTGGAGTGTTTGAGTTTCTGCATGTGGCTCTTCTTAGTTCTAGATTATTCTATGTGAGAGGGATTTCATCCTAGTGTTTTTTTGATTTGTTGTTTAGGAACTCTTGAGCACTTGGGATTTCACTCCTTGGTTGAGGCATTGAGCTGTTTTGAAGGAAATGTTAAGGTAAGGGAAGCTAGTGTTAGGTTGCGTTTTGAATTGTAGAGAAATATGATTTTAGGTCTGTTATGGACTGATATACCCTGAACTGTGATTGAATCTATGTGTGTTAAATGGTTGAAGAATCTGCACTTGTGAATTGTTGTCATGATTTGTGAAATTGACAAATTAGACTATGATGATTTGAGTATTGTGTCCATGTTTAATTGTATACTTATTTATTACAAATTGAGTTTGCTTGAATTTTGAATAATAAGAATATGGTTTCAGGTTGTATGAAAATGTGCAAATTTGAGACGGTGTGGAACTTGTAATTTGACTATGCTGAAATTTCCTAATTCATATATTGAAATGTATGCTAAAATTATTGTGAATGAGTAAGAGTTAGATGAATTGATTGCTTTGTATCAGATTGTGCTTATTGTGATTATTGATGTATTTGAAATGGAAGGTGATATAACTTTCAATTAAGTAGAACCTTGTTAAACCTATAAATCTGATTTGAGTTGACTTGGTGGTGTGGTAAATTGGAGTTGGTTAATTGAAATTTTATAAAAGAATCTACTTTGAATTAGTGACCCAATAATTTATGAAACAGGTCTAAATTAATCTGTTGTGACTAGACTTAGGATATGGATTTTGTTTGAATCCTTGAACAAAATGTGATAATCTGATATGGAGAAAATTGACTGGTGTGGGATGAATTTTGTTTGAGTTAAGCTAATTGAATTCTTGTTTCAGTTGTGAAATTTTGTAGAAGAAGTTTATAATGAAATGAATGATATTTATGTTGGCATGAGGCCTTGGTGCTCCTATTAAGGGGAGCTTGATTTTATGATATGAGTATGATATTAGTAATGTAATGTGTATGGATTTAGGGATATGTTATAGGGTATCCAGACCTTAATGACTCTCTAGGTCACATAAACTAAGATTGTCATGTGGTGAAGGTCGATGGAGGTCTTACCAATTGTCTTTTGATAGTTGGTGAGGCTATCCTGATGTGAGATGGGTGTGGTGATGTTTTATGGATGATCCTGGAGTGAAAAAGACTCAGTGGTCGGCCGGTTAGGCCCGTGGTCCTGGAATACACATCAGGTGCTAGCCCTAGATATCCGAAATCTATACAATCTTCCGGAAGGCGTCAGTCTTGTTTGTGATGTGTGAATTTTATTATGTGTAAAGTCTTAGGTAAACCCTTACACTTGGATGAGATTGTGTTGAATGTCTTATCTGATCTATTTTATAAATTCATGTATGTTCTTTTACATCACTAGCTTACCCTACTTTGCTGTGTTGTGTATGTTAACTGCTATGATCGTGTATTTTTACACGGGAGTAGATGTCAGGACTGGAGAGGGTTCATCAGCTGGCGACAGTAGATGTAGGATGATTGTAGCTGGAATTAGAAAAAAAAAATGTAATTTATATCTTAAGGTCTTATTTAGTTTTGTCGAACAATGTAATAGAATTAGCCCCTTTTAAATCTTAAAATATTATGGAATGTATTAATATAAACTAGTATTTTTGGTATGTTACATTTAAAAATGTGACGGTTGGTACCGTGCATTGCTCTTGTCCCACATCGGTAAGATCAGAGAGGGTGTAGTGCCTTATAAGGATGCACTTCTCTCCTCCCTTCGAGGCGCCTTTTCGTGAGGACAAAACCGGGGATTCCTGCGGCACGTGGTGCGTAATGCGCGTTGTGTTGTACGTGGTACCCATGATGTTACAATGTTTATTAATTATTCTTACTCTCAACCTTAAAAATAACATATTTATTTGTTATTGTTTATAAAGTAATTCCTTAAGTTTAAGGAACAAATAAAAATCGCATTTAATAGAAGTTCTATAATCTAAAAAGTGTTATGTATGAAAGTGGAGTTTCCATTGCGCTATCCCAAACAAGTCTTGAAATGAATGTAATGATTTAGTCGTAAATTTTTGCATGGTCCATCGTACTTATTTGACATTTGAATATAAATGTTAAAAGTTGCATTCCATTCAATGCATGTAGGTAGAGAAAGGACAACGTGTGCATAGCACAAGGAACGTGTAAAAGAGTGTCATACCAAAATGATAAGTAAATAATAATAAATAAATAAAAAAGATGAAAAAGAAAATTTGTAGTGGTTCATGTGTCTGACTTAATTTCTTATAAAATAATTATAAAAAAATAATAAAAGAAAATTATATTTATTTAATCAATACTTTGAACTAATCTTTCCATAAATTTTATATATTTTTTTGAAATATTTCAAAGATTCATGATGAGAGATCTTCTACTATTATTATAGACAAATACTTAAATTAATAATATAATTTTAATAAAATAATTAGAATAATTATTAATAAAATATTTGTCGTTGATATTTTTTTATTTTAATGTTATTTATTAATTTTATCTAAATTAAATCTAATAGATTTTATTAAAATGAATAGGATTATCTAGACTTTTTTAAGTTAGTCTTCAATACAAGAATTAATTATATTTAAAAAAATATATTTTATATATACCTTTTTAATAATAATTTCAAAAATAATTTTTTTTTAATATGTACATAAATTAATTCATAAAAATATTTACATTTTATTTATTTTTATGAAAATATTTTTTTAAATAAATACATAATGTCAGTCTAAATCACAAATATTATGAGATATATCGTATCTTATTTATTTTAAATTATTTTCAATCTGTACGTAACTTTATTTTTATTTATCAAAAACATTTCAATTCTTTATTTTTTATAAATACTTATAAAAAAATTATTTAAATAAAGTCATAATATTTATCCAAAATCTAGTACAATCTACTTAAAGTTCGGAAGATAGAGTATATCTTATCTTTTACTTAAATATGGTTTTTTTTGGGGTTTTGTTTTTGAAATTTTAAAATTATTGAAAAGAAAAGTTGACGATAAAGATGCGATAAATGGTTGATAAAAAAGTAAAAGCAAACGTGACATATTTATAGATATTAAAAATAAAATAGCAAAATGAGAACTAAAACTGAAAAGTTACATCTTTTAAATGAATAAAAAACTAAAAAATAAATTACCAAGACTATAAACATATAAGTACCAAACTTCTTTTTAAAATATAATTTCACTTTTTATCAAAATTTTAAAATTAAGGGATGAGTTTTCACAAAGTTATAAAAATTTGAGATATTCAACACATTTAATTTATTTCATATTAAGATTTCCAAACTTGAATATAAAATTAAAAATTTAATATATATAAATGGTAAATGATGTAATAGTAATTTAAAAAATTTATAAATAATTTAATAATGACTTAATAATCAAATCAATTCAATAAAATAAAATTTATTTTTATTAATATATTTAATTTTATATTATATCTAAAATATATGAGATCTTCGATAATAATAATAGATAAAAATATAATATATAAAAATTTAGCTCATATTAATCTTATTTTAGTGATTTTTATAAATAATTTATTAATGTATATTACACGGTAGGGGTGTTCGCGGTGCTGTTTGATTTGGTTTTTTGTTAAAATATATCTGAACAAAATATAAAAATTATTTGCAGTTCGGTTTGATTCGGTTTGAAATAAAAAAAAATCCAAACCAATCCAAACCAATTGTAGCGGTTTGGTTTAGATCGGTTTTTGCGATTTTTTATTTTATTTTATTTTTTTATTAATAATTGACTATTTTTAATCTTTGAAACCCTGAACTTGACCCACAACCAAGTGTTTAATTGGGTTATAACAAAATAAAATCACAATAATGGAGTTTTTCAAGTAAAGAGACACTAAGATGCGTTTAACAAAATATAAGCTGCAACATATGAATATTACTAAAAAAATAATAACCCTAGTAAAAATGAAATTAATTGAAATAAGAACCATAAACCCTAAACTGAAACCAAGAACCCTAAATCTTAAACCCTAAAATGAAACCAAGAAATAATAGAACATTTATTCAATGAAAATCGAAGATTAATCATAAGAAAAATTGATGTAGAATTAAAATCAAAATATGAAAAATAAAAGAGGAAAGAATAAAAAAAGAAACATATTAATGAGTGAATAAAATAAATAAAAAAGAAAAAAACTTACCGCTTGGGATAAAAAGAATGATTAGATAGAAGGTGAAATGGTGTGGTGAAAATGAATTTGAATAAGAGTTAATGATGAGATAATGAAATCAGAGTAAGAGAATTTCAAGTAAGGAACCCTAAGATATATCTAATAAAATGAAAGTTGTAATAGATAACAGTAAGTTTTCTTTGTAAAATAAAATTAAAAATAAATATAATATTATTTAATAATTGCGGTTTGGTTCGGTTCGATTCGGTTTTGAAATACCAAACTACAAACCGAACCGAACCGCGCTGTTCTGAACAAAAAAATCCAAAATATCCAAAAATTTGTGATTTTAATCTATTTGCAGTTTTTTTATCGATTTTCGGTTATTTTTTTTGAATCGATTCGATTCTGAACCCCCGGTAATAATAGACTATCATGAGATGATTTTAAATCTAAATGTCTTTTCTCATTGTCGACATTAAATGTTTTCCCAATATTAAACACGTATCTTTTCAATATAATTTCACTCTCCAATCACATGTTATTCATGTCTTCGTTTGCTTAATTTCCTAAATTCAATGTTAAAATTTGGACTTTTTATCACAACAATAACTAGTTAGAAGGAATGGCATTTTGTAAAGAAAAATAAAACAGAAAAAATAGTGTAGAGGTGGGAATAAAAAATATATTAATATTTAAATATTTTTTGCCTTCTTTCTTCAAATTATTCATTTTTACTTTTAGTCCATGTAATAATTATTTTTAATCGTTAAAAATTTATTAATTTTTGTTAACATTATTAAAGTCACTCACATCAATTTATTTGTATAAAAAAATTAACAGTAGGGAGTAAAACTAAGATTTCTAAATTAACTTGGACAGAAACTTGTTAAAAAAATTAGAAAAAAAATATATTTATTTAAAATAACTGAAACTTTTTATTTAAAATTCAACTAATCTCTCTTTCATGAACATCGATGTTAATTTTAGGTGAAGTTATAGCTTTGATTACGATTGGATGCTGAAGTTAAAAATGTCAAGTTCTTATTAAATATTTTATGTATCAAATCATTTCCAATAACTTTTTATGTTATTTGAATTAAAAAGAGATACACATATATAATATTTTAAACAATAATTAGTAACACATTAGTATTTTTCTATCTCTTTTTATTATAATAGCATAGAGAATTTAAAATTACACTTATATTACATAGGGTTAAGTATCTATTCTTTATACTTTTCTTAAAAATTATATTTAATCTTTGTATTTTAAAATTAATCAATTTAATATTTTCATTTTTATAAATATATAATTTTATCTTTTTTACATATAAAATTATTTTTTTACTTTAATAAAATTACTTTAATATGATTTTATTCACTATTTATATTTAATATAGTATTTATTTACTGTTATAAAATTGATTAAAAAATTATATATTTTTAAAAATTGAAGGACTGAATTATAAAAATTAAAACATAATTTAAAAAAATATAGAGGAATAAAAATTATATTTAACCCTATTAAATATTATTCTCATCTCTTTTAATTTTAAAATATACCTATTTAAATATTTAATAAAATAATAGTTGTATTATATTTAATTTTTAAAAATATTCATTCGCTTATTTTTTTATAAAATAACATGAATTTTTTATTTTTAATAATTTTTTATTTATTTCATTTATTTTATTTAAAAGTAATATATTGATTAACATTTAATTAAAATTTATTAAAGTTAAGAATTAAAGATTGAAAATTTAAAAATGAATTTTTTTATAATAAAATTTTGAATAATATAATTATACAAAATTACACCCCATCTTGAAGTTTCTTTTTAAATAAAATTTATATTTTTATAATTTTAAGATAATTATTTACATCCCTTATGCTATTAGTAAAATAACATTCATACTCTTTTATATATATATATATATATATATATATATTAATTGTATTTTCTATACTTATATTAAAATCATACTTATATTTTCATAAATCAATAAATTCCATCATACATTTTATAAGTATTTATTTATTTTATATTAAAATAATGCTTTCTTAAAACTGTAATCTTCTATAATTTGATTAGCCAATTTATAATTAAGTGGTAATATAATTTTTTAAATATCTTTAATATATAATAATTAAATTAATTTATTATTTTTAAAAAAATTATTTCATTTTTATTTTTTAGAAATTTAATTTTAAATTGTAAATTTTTTTGTTAATATATTATTTTAAATAAAATAAGAGAGGTAAGTATTATTTTACTAAAGAAAGTAGCGAAATTTTATTACAAGTTTTAAAATTAGAAGAAGCGTGATTTTTATTTTATTAGAGACAAATGGAGAAGTGTGTATTTTTCCTAATAAAATAAAAATAATAATGAGTAAAATTATAGAATGCACCAGGATTAACTATATTTTATAGGTTTCAGATTTATTTACTTATTTGTGAAGGATATTTATACGTTGATTTTTTTTAATTTAAATGAAAAAAAATAGTAAATTCTATTCAATATCTTCATCGGGAAGAAACAAGTAAAACTTAAATTAAAAAAACATTATTTTTTTCTTAGTTTTCTAAGAGTGAAAAATAAATTAAATGACTTTTTCTTTTATGGAGAAGAGATATCTACATCGCATTACAATCTCAAAATATAATACGTCTTATTTTTTATTACCTAATAAAAAAATACTTATTTATATCCTAATAGCAAGAAACCATATATTTGAATATTAAATTGTTAATTCCGATTATAGACATTTTATTCAATTTTTTTCTTTTAATTGGTGTCAATTTTTCATTAATGCAAAATTTTCTGTGATTTTAATTTTTTGAAATATAACGTCTTTTGTTTTTTTACAAACCCGTGTATTCATATTTAAAAAATTTGAATTTGTTAATTAACAAAGTCTTATATTAGTAATTACGCAAAAAATAAACATATAGTCTAAATAATCTTAAATTGGATCAATTTATAAATTTATAGATAAGTTTCTTTTATAAAATAATAATTATATTAAAAAATAAAAAATAATATATATATATATATTATAATGTTATATTAAATTATCGTATTTAAAATACAAATTATTTTCATTAATATAAATTAAAATTTAAAATAATATTTTTTATTTTTTATTTTTTATTTTAAAACGGGTTAAAATTATTTTTTAATTTAACATAAAATCAAATCAAACATAAAAGGTATAGCTCATTAAAATACAAATGGAATTAGAGAAGAGAAATTTATTAATGACTCATTAGGTAGCTTCGAGAGAGACCTTATGTACGACTGAAATTTGTCTTTGAATAATGAATGATATGCGTGCCACCTTAAAACACTTACAGAATTGGAAAATTCAACGCACAAGAGAGTGTTATATAGAGGAAAGAGACTCTCAAGATATTTTCCAATGCATCATCCAAAATGCACTCACTTTTGTTCATGCTCTTAGCTCTTCCTCTACTGTTATTCATCCTCTTCAACAACCAGAGAGCCAAAAACAAGACATCAAAGCCTCGTCCACCAGGACCAAGAGGCCTTCCCATCATTGGTAATCTTCACCAACTTGATACTTCAAAACTGAATTTCCAACTATGGCAGTTCTCGAAGGTTTATGGTCCCCTTTTCTCCCTCCAACTTGGTTTCAAGCCAGCCATTGTTGTTTCCTCTCCAAAACTAGCCAAGGTGGTCCTCAAAGACCATGATCTTGATGTGTGCACCAGACCTCCCTCGCTTGGCCCTCTAACACTGACTTACAATGGCCAAGAGATGATTTTCTCTCCCTACAACGACTACTGGAGAGAAATTAGAAAAATCTGTGTGGTCCATTTCTTCAGCTCCAAACGGACCTCCACCTTTTCCCATGTCAGAAAATCAGAGGTCAAGCAAATGATGGAGATTGTATCCGGGCACGTTCTTTCTTCCAAAGTAACCAACTTGAGCGAGGTCATAATGTCGGTCTCAAGTGGTATTATTTGTAGGGTAGCATTTGGAAGAAAGTACGATGTCGAAGGAGCTGAGAGAAGCAGGTTCCACGGGCTGCTTAATGATTCACAGGCTATGTTGCTTTCCTTTTTTGTCTCCGATTACATTCCGTTCTTGGGGTGGATTGATAAACTCACCGGCATGCTTGGCCGTCTTGAAAAAACTTTCAAGGCCTTGGATGTGTTCTTCCAAGAAGTGGTTGACGAACACCTCGATCCTAATAGGGTCAAACAAAATGAAGAGGATGATATTGTTGATGTGTTGCTTGAGCTTCAGAAGCAGGGTCGCTTGTCAATAGATATCACCCACGATCAAATCAAAGCAATCATCTTGGTATGTGCTCATGCTTTTCCATTTCTAACTGCTAAATCGTAAGTAGTTAGTCTTTAACTAAGCTCAATGGCACCGAAATCCAAGTGGTAAGTGGACGCTTATAAGTTATAAATCATATGTTCCGACCCTCAGAAATCACTCAAGCTGAAACTTTTAGGGTACATAGATGGATCGGTTAAACAATGAATTAAGCTATAGTTCTTTAAAGTTTTATAAAGATTAAATCAGTTACATATCTGCAAAATGAATTCTTTCTATCTAACATACTTTATTCACTAATTCGAGCCCTTTCAATTGATCCCATAAACATGTTAGTAGTTCACATATGGAAAGCACCTCAAACAATAAGATAAAAAATTAGACTTAGATCTTTACGCTTCCTATCTCATGCTACAATAACATTATGGTTTCTTGACAAGCACACCTTCAGCTTCTACGTGTTTATAGAGTGATGATACTGACATGTTTTAAAGTAAACACAGGAACATTATTCGAAGATAAACTACGGATAAAGAAAAAATTTCTGATATCAGCTCATCCTTTACTGTGACAGGACATACTTGTAGCAGGTACTGACACAACTGCAGGCACATCCGTGTGGGTGATGACTGGGTTAATGAAAAACCCTAGAGCAATGGCAAAAGCCCAAGAAGAAATTAGAAATGTTTGTGGCAACAAGGAGTTCATAGAGGAGGAGGATGTGGAAAAGCTTGTATATCTGCAGGCAGTGATAAAAGAGACACTGAGGCTTTATTCACCAACACCACTGGTACCAAGAGAAGCCATTAGAAGTTTCACAATAGAAGGGTATGAAATAGAACCCAAGACAATAGTGTATGTGAATGGTTGGGCCATTCAGAGGGACCCTGAAGCTTGGAAAGACCCAGAAGAATATTGCCCAGAGAGGTTCTTGAACAATGACATAGATTTTAAAGGACAAGATTTTGAGCTTATTCCGTTTGGTGCAGGGCGTAGAATTTGCCCTGGCATGTCACTGGGCATGTCATCAGTGGAGCTCATAACTGCAAATCTTCTTAATTCATTCGACTGGGAAATGCCCGCAGGGATGAAACCTGAACACATTGACACTGAGTCGTTGCCAGGACTTGCCCGACACAAGAAGAATCATCTTTTCCTTGTTGCCAAGAAACGCATGTGAATGTAATAATAAGAAACATGAGCTCTGATCCCATTATATAAATAAATAATATAAACAAATATGTATTTTTTATTAAATATTATTTAAATTTGATTTTAAGTATTTGAAGTGTTTGTTTATATTTTTTTTATGTAAAATATATTACGGAGGAGTTTAGAAGGAAAATAAAAAAATGATGATATACCTTCCTAAAATAAATTTTGTTAAGAAAATATCCTTTAATAATTTTGTTAAAAATATAAACTAATCATATACCTAAATTTTAATCTTAACGAATAAAAATAAGTTTTAATCTCATTAATGTCTAATAATTATAATCTATTTAATCAATTAGGCATCTTATTTTAAATATAATATTTGTATTATATATACTGTAAGATAATCAAATTACATAACTATTCAAGGAAATTTAAGTCTTCCTTTTGCCAGAAATTATTTAGTATACAAATTGTATAACTCAGAAATTAAATTTATTTATAATATTTTATTAATTAGTGAAATGTTTTAAAAATTGTTGAGAGAAAACCACACTTAACTATATTTAGAATCAATCTATATAAAATAAATATTCAATTATCTATTACACATTATATTAAACTTTTTGTCCAAAAAGTTTTTGAAAACTTTTAAAATTTTTATATACATAGTCTAATTACTTATTTCCAAATTATTTATAAAATTATCAATTCTATTAAATCCCATTTTAAAGTTGTTTTTTATTTCATTTTTAAAAAGTAATTAAAAATAATATGTGAACATTTCACTAGAGAAATCTCAACTTTATATATTTTTTAATTTATTTTATTACATTATTAGTATATTTATTATTTTATTTTCTTTTTCTTTTTTATTCTAATTGAGCAAGTTTCTTAAAAAGAATTTTAAAAAATGAAATAAATTTCTTTATTAATTAAAATTAATTTATTAACAAGTTAAAAATAGAAACTTTAATATCAAAAATAAATTATTTTATAGATAAATTAAATTTATTTATAAACTAATTTTACTTGTTAAGATATCCATTTTTTGTTTGTTTTTTAAAAAATATTCCTATGAAATCACCTATATCTTCTCGTAACATTGGATTCTATACCACAAACACTTTTGAAGTTTCTAGAATCAAAGCAAGTACAAACAAGTTTTAATTTAATGTTTTCTGTCATATACAAAAGATTAGGATGTTTAGGAAGTACGAACTCACCGTCGTATTCTAGCACCGTTCACTTTCCATCGGTGCACCAAAACTATACGTCTCATTATTTTATTCTATTTCTAAAACTCCTACAATTCATGGATTATATTTATTTTAAAATTAATAATTTAATTTTAGAGAAATATATCTATAATATTAAGAATTTAGTTAAATATTTCTATCCAAATAAAGACATAAAAGAAAATTTTATAATTTTAATTTGGTCAAACTCATTAAAATAAAAAATTACTTTTTTTTAATTATAATTATTATATTAAAACTTATTTATAATATAATATTTATTTTTTATCAAAACATAATAATAGTAGAATTAATAAATATAATATATAAGTTAAATTTTTTAAAATAAAATTGAATTTTCATAATTATATTGATATTATTATAATCATTCATCTAGTCGATCTAATCAATCAAATCAAATAGGATAATTTTTTTACTTATGTTATCACATTTAATTATATTGATAAAATATATAAGATTTTTTATATTTAAGACTAATAGTTGTTCATGTTTATTGATTATTAGGTTATAAATTGATTTTTTTGAGTATCTTTAACTACCTAATTTATCCCTATATTAGTAATCACATGTTAGAGTGATTTTTACCCACAATATCAAAATATAATAACTCTTTATCCAGTAATAAATGTAAAAAAAACCTTCATCGATTTTTTACCACATGATATTCTTATCTACAGGATTAGAATTACTACTAAAAAGTTTGAGTATCTCATAGCGATATTACGAGAATCCCTTATGTACATAATTTTTTACATTTATACATTCTTTCAACAATTTATCATGTAACAAGTCTCATATCATGCTTCACACAATTTTTTACATTTATATATTCTTTTAAAAAATCAATTTAGAACATATAATAATTATTCAAAAATAGGATATTTTTGCTGAAGTGAACTTCGCTTAAACAAAATAGTTTTGTTTAAGTCAGAAATCTTTTTGCTCAAACGATATCCTATCACTCAAGCAAAATTCTTCCTTAGAGTTCTCACTCAAGTCCACAAATTTCGCTCAAACGAAATATTGTCGCTCAAGTAAAAGTTCATCCAAAAAGGATAATGTTTTTTGTTCAAGTGAGAGTCTTATAACTCAAATGAAAATCTTATTACTCAAAGGAAAACTACAATATAAAAAATATCTAAGAACTATCGTTTCAATTGTTATTGTCGCTCACGTAAAAATCCATCCAAAAATGATAATATTTTTCATTCAAGTGAGAATCTGATCACTTAAACGAAAATCTTATTACTCAAAGGAAAATCACAATACAAAAATACTTAAGAACTATCATTTCAATTTATCATAACAATTTTTAATGTAACTATTTGATAGGATCATTACTCATATAAAAACTTTGGAATCTTTATATTTTCCTTTCCACTAAAGATGATCCTCCTATCTTAGAGTTAAAACTTATAGAATTTGATATAAAAATGTTGTACCTCCGGTGAAGAAAACCCTTAGCAGCTCCCTGTTTTGAAGTTTCCTGAATATAAAAATTTGTATGCCTACCTTGATCATCATTGACAAGCTTCCTTCTCTCCCATTTCGCTTTGCCCTTACATATTTGATAACATGAATCGCCAAACTCATCTATTCTACCACTCTTGTTATTCATCTTCGTTTCTAATCCTGATATCTATTTTATTCAGCCCATTTTTGTGTTGTGTATGGTCCATGTTCATAACTTGTTGTTGGGCTTGAAAAGTCGGCCCAACCAATTGCCTCTAATTCCCTCACACCCAAAAGACCCTACTCTTACCATATATCTTTAGGATATTGCACAAGGTTGACTCTCACTTTCTAAAGTAAGAAAAATTGTAATAGTATATTGTGTCTGACTTATAAAAAAAACTTATAGCAGAAAATAATAATAAAAAAACTATAGCAGAAAATAATAATAAAAAATTATAGCAGAAAATAATAATGAAATTATAGCAGAAAATAATAATAAAATTATAGCAGAAAATAACAAGAAAAAAAGTTTATAGCAGAAAATAACAAGAAAAAAGTTTATAACAGAAACTAATAATAAACAATTAGATTTTTTTAGAAACTTAAACTTAATTTCCATATAAATTAATTTATAATTTTTTAATAATTATTTCACCAAATTTCTTTTTAATTTGGGTATAAATTAATTTATAACAATGTTTATATAAATAAATACATAATTTCCATCTAAAATATTTCGCAAATCATGTGAGATATATCGATTTTTCTTAATTTATACATAATTTTTTATTTATAAAAAAAGTATTTTATTTTTTTTTACTTTTTTTTTATAAATATTTATAATAAAATTTATCCAAATAATTTCATAATATTCATCCAAAATCTTGAACAACCTATTTAAACTTTAAAAATTAATGTATTTTATTTTTTAAAAATATGTTTTTGTCATGCATTATTACTGTTGTTTTACTTTTGAAATCTGACATTTTCTTTTAGGATTTTTTTTCTCTGAAATTTTAAAAATATTATTTTTAATTAAAAATAATGATAATATCATTTATAATTATTTCATAAAAGAATATAGAATAATTAGAAATAATATTTGAATTTAGTAACATTAAATCTTTTTTATTAATTTTCATATAATTATTATTATTATTATTATTTGTTAATTTATTAATTATCATTGTTAAAAATTATTAATTTATTTAAAAATATGTAAAATATTTTTTTTTTACAATAATTATAAATAATATTTAAGTTTAATACAATTAAATTTTTTTATCGGTCTTGATACAGCATTAGTTATTTTTTAATTTATTAATTATTATTGTTATCAAAACGAGTAATTTATTTAAAAAATTATAAGATCATGTTATTAGATTTCATGTTAGAAATTATATTGTGTTTTATTATGGTAGAGAAAAAAAAATCATAATCTTAATATGAAGCAAAATCATTATCATAATTGTGGTTAATTCTCAAATCAAATAATACAAACATAATGAAAATTTTCACTACAGACCTATGTATGAACGATATCATCGAGTGAGAGTAATTTTATTCTGATAGTTAGACAATTATAATTGTATTTTTTTCACTTCATATTCTTTTATACATAGTTTAGTTGTATAATTGTAAATGTTAATCAATTTTTTAATACAAAATTTTTCTTAAATTCTTGTCCTTGTTCCTTGTTTCAATTTCAACAAGATATTCAAATTTATTTCTTCTTAAGGAATTCTTATTACTTTTTCTTGAGTTTTTCGAATTTCATTATAAATTCGAAACAACTCAGTTTCGCGTAATTTTCTTATCTTTTCTCTCTCAATTATTTGTATCATTTGTGTTTAAGATTCAATTTTATCTATTTTTTCCTATAAAACATCGTCAACCATGAGTTGTCATTTACATCGTCATCTTCGACAACGAAAGAATAGCAAAAGAATTTATTGTTCATTAGAGATTTGGTGGTAAAATAAAAAAATAAAAAAAAATAAGATTTTAAATCAATATATGTATTATTGGTTGAAATTTTATAAATTCAACTTTTTTTTAAATAAAAAATAATGTTTATACTATATTTATGATCATATAATTTTGTTTAAATAAGTTAATAAATTTCTTAATAATAATAGTTAATAAATTGTATGAATAAAAAAAAAATAAGTATGTTAAACTTAAATATTATTTAGATTTATTTATGAAAAATATATTTTATAATTTAAAAAAAAATAAATTAATAACTTTTTTTACAATAATGATTAATAAGTTAAAATAATAATAATTATTATTATTAAATAAAAATTAATAAAAAAAATAATCATACTAATGTAAAAAGTTATTTATAGTTATTATATGAGAAATATAAAACTAAAAATAAATGTGACATTTGAAAAAAATATATAAAAAAAAATATTTTTTATAAAAATAAAAATTAAAAAAAAATTATTTTTTATTAGCAAAGACAAATATATTAATAAATTTGATATTAGAAATAAAAAAACAATTACAAATACATAATACATAATTGTAAAAAGATGTGCTGAAAATTCAGTAATTAATATGATAATTATCTCTTCCATTACTATTCAATAACTTAATCTACCCTACATAAGATAAATTATTTATATACCACTGAGCAAAAGTCTCAAAATTATTGTTTATTCTATTAATGATCCACAACTAAGTTCTGACTTAAATTAAACCAAAAATCGGCTTTTGTACGGAGAAGGGACATTTTTATTTGAAAATTACCTAAAAGGGTTAAGTTGACCAGTATTTATCTTTTGGGGTCAAGTCGTACTTTTAAAGTACGACTTCATTAGGTAAAAGTTGTACTTCATAACACGACTTTTAAATTTCAATTTTAAAAAAAAAAGAGTCAAAGAAGTCTATCAAACACGACTTTATTTTTTATTTTTTTATTTTAAAAAAAAATTAAAGAAATTGCGCTTGATAGCACAACTTCACTTTTTTTTAAATTGAAAAAGTTGTAATTGATAGTACGACTTCACTTTTTTTTATTTTTTTAGGAAGTGATAAAATATAAAATTTGAACGTTCTAAATTTAGTGTAGGTAAACCGTGTTAATATGTCACATTCCTTATTAAAGTGAGTTTATTGTTTGAGTTTAGTATTTATGATTTAATTAAACCTCATATATTAAAAAAACATGTATTTTAATAAAGAAAACATTCATGGATATTTAAAAAAGTGTACATAGTACAAAATGTTTACAAGACATAGATAAATATGAATAATAAAGATACAAAATGCCTAATAATGTGAACTAGTTCCTTTTTCACCATTATTTTTTAGGAAAAAAAAAGTGAAGTCGTGCTTGATAACACGACTTCTTTAATCTTTAATAAAAGAAAAGAAAAAAAGAAGTGAAATTGTACTATCAAGCACGACTTTAGTGCCTTTTTAAGAAAAAAAAAATTGAAGTCGTGTTATCAAGCACGACTTCAGTGTATTTTAAAGAAAAAATATAAAAATTTAAAAGTCGTGCTATGAAGTACGACTTCTACATAATGAAGTCGTGTTTTAAAAACACGACTTGACCCCAAATAGTAAATACTGGTAACTTAACAATTTTCAAATGAAAATACCCCTTATCCATACAAAAGTCCAAAAAATCTCATATGCACTTACATTTTTATTTCGAAATAGTACATCATTTCTATGTAGTCAAATAGACCATATAAATTCAACTCAGAGTATATTCCAGACACTCTTAAGTTGTTTATTTTTAGTCATCCAATAATGTTATAGTAAATGACTTTTTTAAATTTATTGCCCTACAGTGTTTATCCCAAACCACAAATAACATTTATCCCAAACAACACTAACTATTTACATTCAAAGAATAAATGTTCAATATTTTCTTTTTACAGTTTACATAAAGTACAATTGAGATTTGCTAATTGGATTCCTCTTTTTTGTAAGTTGTCTTTTGTTGTTATTCCTCCAATTGTCGTTCTTCAAACCAAATATACCGCTTTAGGAATTACTTTAATCTTCCATAACCTTGTGAAAAATTCTCTATCCTCCTCTTACAAGCTTTGGTCCTATTCTAAATCCTCCCAAATAAGATTATATAAAGAATCTATAAAGTAACTTCTCAACTCACCAGTCTTCCATAACCATTTATCTTCCTTACTTTCATTTGACTGTTTAGAGTTTATAATATTTATTAACTTTTCTAATTAGAGTTCTTCCTAATGAAATCAACCTTTTCCCACCTCATATTCCACTCCCATTCACTTTCTTTCCAAAAACTCATTTCTATCATTCTAATGATTAAAGTTAAGATACAACCTTTTTAAATTTCCATTTAAGTGTTTCTTTTCCTAGTTATATTTTATTCCAAAACTTTATCTTTGTCCTTTCTCAGCTTTCATTCAATTTATTTTTAAAATTATTTTAGTTCCACTTCATTTCTCCCACAAATTTCCTTACATCCATCCATCAAATACTACCAAATAGATCTATCTTTTTCATCTATCCAATCATCTTCACACGTAAACCAAAAATAAATTAATGAGATTACAAGCAAAAAAAATATGTGGAGACAAACCTACTGTCCTTTAGCTACAGTCACGTGGTATAAAAAATTAGTGGTAGGGATAAAACTAAGATTTCTAAATTAATAAGGACAAAAATTTATAAGAAAATAGAAATAAAAATATGTTTATTTAATATCAGAGACTTTTATTTAAAATTCAACTAATCTCTCTTTCATAACACCCAGATTGATTTTAGTTGAAGTTATAGCTTTAATTACGATTGGATGTTGAAGCTAAAAATGTTAAGTTTTCATTAAATAATTTGTTATTTGAATTAAAAAAGAGACATAGATAATATTTTATAGAATAACTAGTAACACATTATTTTTGTTTCTGTCTCTTTCGATTAAGAGAGAAATTATACTCACATCTTCTTTAATTTAAAATATACTTACTCAAATATAAAATAAATAAAAATTGAATTTTTCTTAGTTTTAGTTAATATAACTTAAAAATTTTAAATATATTTAATTTTTTTAATTAAAAAAAAAAACAGATTCAAATTGTTTATTAGTTTCAGAGGAAATCATTCTTAAAATACACAAAATCTATTTAAAATATTTATAAATCATACATTTATTAAATGAAGGTCATGTCAACTGTACCGAACGCACATGTTGGTTCTGAGACCTTCGGATAGAGAAAGGCGTTATATAGAGAATCACAAGAAATCTTCAAAGTTGCAGTGCCTTATCCAAATGACACAAACTTATTTCCACCATACATCAAAATCGATGATGTCAATGTGAGAAGTTTTAGGGTTTGTCTAACATTTTCATATACAAAATGCTGTCACTTTTGTTCATGTTCTTAGCTCTTCCTGTACTGTTATCGATCCTCTTGAACAACCAGAGAGTCAAAAAGAAGACTTCAAGGCCTCGTCCACCAGGACCAAGAGGCCTTCCCATCATTGGCAATCTTCACCAACTTGACAGTTCAAACCTGCATTTCCAACTATGGCAGCTCTCAAAGGTCTATGGTCCCCTTTTCTCCCTCCAACTTGGTTTCAAGCCAGCCATTGTTGTTTCCTCTCCAAAGCTAGCCAAGATGGTCCTCAAAGACCATGATCTTGACGTGTGCACCAGGCCTCCTACACTTGGCCCTCTAACACTAACTTACAATGGACAAGAGATGATTTTTTCTCCCTACAACTACTACTGGAGAGAAATTAGAAAAATCTGTGTGGTCCATTTCTTCAGCTCCAAACGGACCTCCACCTTTTCCCATGTGAGAAAATCAGAGGTGAAGCAAATGATGGAGATTGTATCCGGGCACGTTCGTTCTTCCAAAGTGACCAACTTGAGTGAGGTCATAATGTCGACCGCAAGCGGTATTATTTGCAGAGTTGCATTTGGGAGGAAGTACGACGGGAAAGGAGCTGAGAGAAGCAGGTTCCATGGGCTGCTTAATGACTCACAGGCTATGATGCTTTTCTTTTTTGTCTCTGATTACATTCCGTTCTTGGGGTGGATTGATAAACTCACCGGCATGCTTGGTCGTCTTGAAAAAACTTTCAAGGCCTGGGATTTGTTCTTCCAAGAAGTGGTTGACGAACACCTGGATCCTAATAGGGTCAAACAAAATGATATTGTTGATGTGTTGCTTGAGCTTAAGAAGCAGGGTCGCTTGTCAGTAGATATCACCCATGATCAAATCAAAGCTATCATCGTGGTATGTCCTCATGCTTTTATTACCGGAAGAGTTGAAAAGTATTCTAGAGAATTTAAATTTATTTATTTAAAGATGTTAATAAATATTTATAAATGTATAAACATTTTAAATTTTTTTAAAAAAAAATTCCATATCTTTATTGAAAAATGAAATATTTTCTTTCAGATTGCATAACTTCTAGATCGAAATAATATGAGATGAACTTTATGTTTATGACACCATCATCTTCTTGATATTTTCATTATCATGAATTTTGACACAAAGGGCATACTGGTTAAGATATGAAGTAAATCTATTCTCTTAGAACTTATTCCATGTTTTTTTGTTTATTATACAAAGCTCTCATCAATTTTAGAATCTTATTTCATGTCCTTCAACTACAAAGGTCACAAGTTGCTTAATATAAACTTCTTCTATATAGTAATTTAAAAATGCAGATTTCACATTAAATTAAAAAATATTTCACTTTATTTGAGCTGCCAAAAAAATTAAAAAACGGATTGTATCAATGGGAATGATAAACGAAGATCTACCAATCTTCCTTAGATAGATATAGTAAGATACGTAACCTTTTAGAATATGAGGTTATCTATGCTACATTGATGGATGAGAATAATGGTTTATTGATCCTTCTTCTTTCCTTTTAACAAAGTTTTCATCTTATTTTAAATAATTTTTCTTCATTTCGTGTCTCCTATAACTTTTCTTTAGAATCTCTCAAATATCTTAAAGTTAAAGAACATTTTTTTTGGTAAAGATACCATTTTTTATAATTTTTTTTGTAAGACAAAGAATTAAAAGGTAGTACATTGATTGTTTATCATTTCTCAACTTTCTAAATCAAACCAAATTGTTAATACCACTTTCTTAAAAAAAGAGGTGACAAGTTTAAGAGAATATTCAAATTTATTTATTTATAAATGTCAAACAATATGAAATATTTATAGATGTATAATAGAAAGATCTAAATTATTTTTTGTGAATTTCTCTAATTAAAATTTTATTATAAAATTTTCTTCACCTTTCTTTAATTAAAAAAAATTATTTTAAGAAATTTAAGAATTATTTTAAATATTTCTTTATTTTAAATTATAGAAACAACTTTTCCATTTATAATTATGGAAGAGTAAGTAGTTGATAGTAAGTGGATGCTTATAAATCATACGTTTAGAACCTTGAAAATCACTGAAGCTGAAGCTTTTAGGGCACATAGATAGATTCGTTGAACAAGCACAATTAAGGATAAATTCAGCTATAGCTCCTTAAAGTTTTATAAATGTTGAATTAGTTACATCATCTATACCACGCTTTTCACTAATTCAAGCCTTTTTCAATTGATCACATGAACATATTACTACTTCACATATGGAAAGAACCCAAAAAAATGAGATAAAAAAATAAGAATTCAACTTTATGGTTCATATCACAAATCAAATTACGTTATGGTTTCTTAACGCACACACCTTTAGCTTCTACGTGTTTCGAGTGAGTAGTGTGTGAGACAGTGACATGTTTTAAAGGTAATACTATGATAATTATTCGATGTTAAATTATGAAGTAAATAACAAATTTCTCACATAAGCTCTCGTGACTATGACAGGACATACTTATAGCAGGTACTGACACAACTGCAGCCACTTGCATTTGGGTGTTGACTGGATTGATAAAGAACCCAAGAGCAATGGCCAAAGTACAAGAAGAAATTAGAAATGTGTGTGGCAAGAAGGAGTTCATAGAGGAAGAGGAAGTTGAAAAGCTGGTATATTTGCAGGCGGTGATAAAAGAGACATTGAGGTTTTATGCACCAACACCATTAATACCAAGAGAAGCCATTAGAAGTTTCACAATAGAAGGATATGAAATAGAAGCCAAGACTATAGTGTATGTGAATGGTTGGGCCATTCAGATGGATCTTGAAGCTTGGAAAGACCCAGAAGAATATTGGCCAGAGAGGTTCTTGAACAATAAGATAGATTTTATGGGACATAATTTTGAGTTTATTCCGTTCGGAGCAGGACGTAGAATTTGCCCTGGAATTTCACTAGGAATGGCAACAGTGAAGCTCATTACTGCAAATCTTCTTAATTCATTCGACTGGGAAATGCCCGCAGGGATGAAACCTGAAGACATTGACACGGAGGGGTTGCCAGGACTTACCCGACACAAGAAAAATCATCTTTTGCTTATTGCCAGTAAACATTTATGAATGTAGTAACAAACAAGGGCTCTCATTCCATTGGTAATGGATGATTATATATAAACATCTTTTATTTTTAAATATCTAAATAATTATATATAATTTATGTGATAATAATTTTAGATTGTCTAAGTATTAAATGATAGATAGATGACATTTTAAATTGTCTAAGAATATTAGATAATAGGTTGAGTATAAGATTGTATGATGGATCATCATTTATTAGATTATTTAAAATTTTTATTATTAGAGCATTTGTTAGACTATTTATTAATCAAGTAGTGTTTTTTTAGATTGTGTAATTATTAATGATTTTTTTGGTTATATTTGATGTTGTTATATAAAATGTTATTGGTACTTTATAATATACATTTTTGTAAGTATATTTTATGTATTCTTCTTGAATAATAAATGGTATTTGTATCTCTTCATTCTCGTTTTTTTCATTATACAATAATTGGTTTTATTTGTGGAGAATAATAAAAGAAAATTAAAAATATTTAAAAGATATTTGTCAAGTTTAATATCACAAAGTTATTAATGATTTTAGATTGTACAAAATCAAGATAAAAATTATTTGAAAATAGTAAATTGTGTTGAGATTATAAAGGATGAGATAAACATGTTACTTTTTTTTAATAGAGAAGAAGAAAACTAAGATGATTAACAAAAAGTGTTATAATTTTATGTATGGTGATAAGGCAATGAGGAAAGTTACGTACATGAGAATTTTTATAAAAATGTGAACGAAATTTAAGTCATCATATATGATAAAATCTTTAGTGTATAGAATATATTTGTAACGAAAATTAGTTGTTTATGAGAAAATCAAGAATAATATGATGGAGTAATTAAAAGACTAACAAAATATTAAATAATCTTTAAAATATTGATATGAAGCTTGAAGATGAAGATTTGCAATAATGAACTTCACTGATACAATATAACATGCATCATCAATTATGTGCTAGTGAATAAAATGAGTCACTTTTAAATAATCGATCTATTATCATAAATATTGAATCCTAACCCCTCTTTATCCTTATAAGTTCAAGTACAAAATCCACAGATATATTAATCTAAGACAAAGTATTGAGATAGGAAGAGATATAGAATCCATGGGATTGAGACTTAAACATGACCATTTTGTATGTGATGTAATTCTTACAAAATTTTTATACATGTTTCTTCATATGAGATTAAAAGACTTTAAAGCACTAAAATGTTACATTAATCTTCCTCAAAAACTCTTTAATAAGTGATCATCTCAAAGATTTTTAGGACATACAAAATCTCTTATTCTTAAAAGAAAAATGTTTACATTTAATAAATCTTTTATATATTTCCTTAGAAATCATTAAAAATAGAAGAGAAATCACTCACATTTAAATATTCTTTTATGTGATCAAAACTAATAATTTTGTATCTAAAGTATTAAGTAAGTTGTATCTTCTTGAAAGAACATCAACAACCATATTAATTTTATCTTGATTATATTTGATCATATAAGAAAATTGTTCAATATATTCTATCCATTTAGCATGTTTTTTGCTACATTTTCCTTAATTTATTGTACTTACACGGAGTACTTGATACGAGCCGACTATATTCCGGAGGTATACCCTAGGAGCTGAACCTGAACCTTCTTTTTGAGTTGGGACCGAATGGGAGGGGTACCTGCGAAGACGCTTCGACGCTCAAGTCAGTGAGGGCCGGAAACAATGCAAAGCAGGATACCAAAGTAAAGGAGAGTAGGGAGATTAGGGAAAAGATTCAATGCCTTCTACCTGGGGTGAGGCCCTGTATTTATAGGGGGTCAAGGGACGTTACCTGGACAGATTGTGGTTAGTACCGAGATTCTTGGGATACCACATTAATGGGGAGATCCTTGAGATTATGTCATTATAACCCAGATTTGTGGGATTGTATCATTAAGATTTGGTATCTGTGAGATCGTATCATTAAGAGTGGTATTCTATGAGATCGTATCATTAAGAGTGAGGTCTAGGGTATTGATTGTGGGATTGTATCATAAATGGCGGATCGTCAGGATTCTCGTGATTGTGTTACTTGGTTTTGGTTGACAGGCTTAGGCCGATTACTTATCGGCCTAGCAGATGACCGGGAACCTGTCTGGCCACGGACCGAGATGTTCTCGGGCCGGAGTTCCTTATCCGGTACACTTATCAAATATTTTAGGGGCTCATAATCATAATGAATCATGAATGTCCTAAGAAGAAGATAATGTTATTTATTTTACAAGACACTAACGATATCATATAACTCTTTATTAAATGTAGAATAATTTTTCTTTTAATTTTTTATTGAAGTAAATTATAAGATGACCTTCCTGAAATATGAATTCCTCGATAATTAAAGGTATCACACTTTAATCTAAATATTTTTGTGTAAAAATTTATATCTACCGCATGTCTAAATTCTGGAGAAATATTTGGAAGTATTTTATTATTTTTAGATGAAATGTTTTGACAAAAAGCAGATTACATTAGCTCGAACGTGGAACTGGACAGACAGACAGGATAATTGTGCCAAGACAATTGTAGGACGACATATGTGGGTGAGGGGTGGAGTGATAGGCTCAACAACTTTATTAGGATAGGCTCTGATACGGTTAAAGATCCCACCTTGCTTAGTGATATGGCCAAATTAATATATATAAATAGGGGCAAACCTCACCTCATAAGCCGGTTTTATGAGGTTGAGTTAGGCTCAAAGCCCACCTCTGTTATGGTATCAGAGTCTATCCTAACAAAATTGTTGAGCCTATCACATCACCCATCACCCACATATGTCGTCCTACAATTGTCTTGACACAAAGCCGGTTTTATGAGGTTGAGTTAGGCTCAAAGCCCACTTCTGTTAAACGAATTGTTTTGGTAAAAAGCAGATTCTACCAGTAGAGAAAATAAATAGAAAACTGAAATTTGTAGTGAGACTAAAATTTTGGACAGATTATATGTTGATGTAAATGTGTTCTTGACTGTGATTGTAAATTTTCATTATAATTCAATCAAATTTATTCATTTAAAATTTCCTATTTTCAGTGATAACTTTGAAAAATAAAACCAGATAAAATATTTGCAGAGTGAAATATGAAAGCTGAATTTATATGTTGGAATATAAGATATGAGTGGAAAAATAGAAAGTTTCATGATACATAATTATTTTTCTTAAAGTGATTCATGTTGTTTTTGTTGTGTTAATTCTGTTATTAATAGGAATTAATGGCTTGTATGACCATTTTTTTCATTGATATATTAGAGATCTTATATCACCTAGAGATAATAAAAGTGGGTGCAAACCTCACCTTATTGAGTCGGTTTGATAAGGATGAGTTGAACTTAAAGTCCACTTCTTTTATGATATCAGAGAGCTTATCATAGTAAATTTGTTAGCCCTATTGGGTCACCCACTATCGGGTTATTGTTGGGTGCAAACCTCACCTTGTTAACAGTTTTATGAGGATGAATTAGATTTAAAATCCGATTTTATGAGGATGAGTTAGGCTTAAAGTCCGATTTTATCAGGATGAGTTAGGCTTTAAGTCCACTTTTATTATGATAAAATCTGATATGGAGTTGTTCGTAGTGGTGGTTGGATTTGGATATGTTCCAACAAAACGCTCTGTTTCACCGGGCGAAGGCGCGCTGCCTATATAGCCACCATGACAAAGTAAGGTTTAACTTGGAAAACACACGAGTTGCCCCTAATTCATCCAGAAGCTCATCTACTTTGAGCAATGAAAACTGTCGCTTTCAAGGCTGATAGTAAACACTGTTAGATATTTTTTGTTATTATATTATATTTAACAGATATTTTTTGTTATTATATTGTATCTAGCAAATATTTGTGGTCTATTTTCTGAAGCCAATTATCTTTTAGTTTTTCGGTTTTTTTCCGTTATGTGGTTATGAACTCTATGATGGTCAGAACTCTATAAATATCACATATGCTCTAAGGTTTAAGGTCACCAAATCCGCTCTCTTCTACAACATTCCATACCTTCAGGTCTAGAGAGTTAGGGTTCGGAACCGACACTTAGAGAAATTCATCTGGAGCAATGGCTGGAGGTTAGTTATATTTTTCGCTTTCGCTTCATTCTTAAAAGTTTTTCATTTGGTATCAGAGCCAAGTTTATCTTTGTCTTGCTCTAGATTTATTTTGATAAAGTATGCATGTTTTTTAGTTAAGTTATTTTGTGAAAAAATTTTCGTATGATTATTGAAATTTGACTTATTATGAAATTTTTCCTCAATGTGATTTCAGATTTGCGTCATGTTTTCGGAAACGAGTGATTTTCATTTTTCGGAAACGGTGATTGAGTAATTTTCATTTTCGATTTCGGAAACGGGGTAATTTTCATTTTAGGTTTTTGGAAACGGTGATTTTGGGTGATTTCTATTTTTGGGTTTTCGGAAACGGTGTGATTATGGGATTTGGGAAAGGTTTCATTTTTAATCTCCGAAGTGTATGTGTAATTAAAATTAAAAATTTTAATTCAATTAAGAATTGAGATTGTGGTCCATTGGGATTTACATACGTGGGATTGTTTGGATTTAGATTCCCAAAATATTAATCACTATAGTATATATATATTATGAAATATATTTAGTTATTTATATTTTTTTTATATACGTTTTTTTATTATTTGCATTATCAAGTATATTAAATGCAAATATTTGATTCTTTTAATGTTTGGTGAAAGATATATTAGAGAGTAACCACAACATCTTTAATTTTTATATATATCATATTATAAGTATTAATTGTAATTAATTACATGTAATATGATAAGATGTACCCACATGAATTTTGTTATATTTGTGTGATTAATTAGGATAAAATATTGGATTATATTTCTTAATTTACCCACGGGGATTGAGAAAAAGAACATAGTCTAATAGTTTTGTCATAAAGTGATGGGTCAAATTTGAATAGAACTTTACCCCCACAGGCAAGTTTTATGTCATTAGATACATTAAGGCATATTTTTTACATTGGTAAAGCGTGACATTTTCTAAATTATATGTTGTTCCGCTTCTAGGTATACTAGAATAGTGTTGGAGTACTGGATGAGTGTGATAATGTATGTATAGGAAAGCTCTGTCTAGGAAAGACGTGGTATTTAAGCGTGTCCACTGGTGACCCACCTCTCTTTCCTGAGAACTTACCTAGTGTACTGGTTGACGGTTTATCGTTGTTACTCTAGTAGGCAATGCTATTCATAGTAAAGAACATAGTCTAATAGATTTGTCATAAAGTTACATGAGTTTAAATTGAATAGAATTTTAGCCCACAGGCAAGTTTTATGTTATTAGGTTCATCAAGGCATGTTTTACATTGGTAACACATGGCATTCATTATAGTCTCAATTTTAATAATGAGCATGTATTTTTGCAGTTCCGCAACCTATGAATTTTTCTGATATCAAATGTGACATTCCCGAATTAAGAGAGGATAACTATAAGATTTGGAAGGATAGAATTCTTCTCCATTTAGGCTGGATGAACATTGATTATGCTATTAGGGAACCTAAACCACCACCAATTTGTACTGATTATAGCTCTCAAGATGCCATTGATCTTTATGAAAAGTGGGAAAGGTCAAATCGTTTCTCTATAGCTTTTATAAAGGCCAACATTTCTACTGTAATCCGGGGTTCTATTGACCAATATGACAATGTTAGAGATTTATTAAAGTTTATTGATGAACAGTTTGTTTTATCAGATAAATCTCTTGCTAGCACCCTCATGATGTAGTTTTCATCCTTAAGACTCATTGGGATCAAAGGAGTGTGTGATCATATCATGCGCTTGAGGGACATTGTGGGTCAACTGCTCTAGACGTTACCATACCTGATTCCTTTCTGATATATCATATTTTGGGTATTCTACCCCATCAGTATGCTCCATTTAAAATATCTTACAATACACATAAAGAAAAGTGGTTTGTTAATGAATTACTAACCATGTGTGTGCAAGAAGAGGAGAGATTGTTGATGGAAGAAGCTCAAATGGTGAGCTTGACTACTTCTATTAAGAGGAAGGATCAAGTTAACCAGAAGGAAAAGATTTCCACTCAACCAATTATAAAGAAAGAGTCCAAGTGTTTTTTCTGTAAAAAAAAAGGGACACATGAAGAAGAATTGTGCAAAATTTAAGAATTGGCTAGAGAAGAAAGGGTATGCAAAACTTGAAGAAACCAATGGGAAGTGAACAATACCTTTATTCAGGAAGTAGGATGAGTTCACATGTAGAGGTCATTGGAACGTGCATATTGATTTTGAGTAGTGACTTTCGTTTTATGTTCTAAAAATGTGAATCCAAAATCACCGTTTCCGAAAACCTAAAATGAAATCATCCCGTTTCCAAAAACCGAAAATGAAAATTACTCAAAATCACTGTTTTCGAAAAATGAAAATCACTTATTTTAAAAAACATGACACAAATCCGAAATTACATTGAGAAAAAAATACATAATAAGTCAAATTTCAATACTTCATACGAAATTTTTTTCACAAAATAACTTAACTTAAAAAAAATACATACTTTATAAAAATAAATCTAGAATAAGATAATGATAAACCTGACTCTGATACCAAATGAAAAACACACCAGTTGGCCCTAATTCATCCAGAAGCTCATCTAGTCTAAGCATTGAAAACTGTTGCTTTCAAGGCTGATAGTAAACACACACTTGTCACGAATCATGTTTCGTTTTTAGAAGAAGCACTGTCGAAGAAAATAGACTATTAATTGAATCCAAAGCGTCGACATTTAAGGGTATTTAATGTTTTCCATTTACTTTGTTGAGGGATATTGGAAGTTCCTTGTAAAGTTTTCCATTTTCTGAATCTGAAACTTCATGTAAATAGATAAAATCATCGTGCAATATTTAATGCATTTCAACAGTGTGATATTATAATATGTTAAAACAATTTACTTATTTTGTTTAAGTTGGTATGATATCATTGTTATGTCAATTGGTTATGATTTGTAGCCCTGCTTTTCTCTAACGATTTTCACTTCATTGTGAAAAGCGACCCTTTTCATACTATCTTTGACCAAAAGTGGAGCAATATCTATGTGCTACTCCTTAGACCATTCAAAAATTTGTTTCAAAAACATAAGACATTCAAAGAATAACAATTAGAGGATCAGAATTTCATGTATTAGTTCCCAAACGATATGAAAACATATCCGAAGATTTTCGCTTGAAAAAAAAATTCAAATGAAGTCACTTAATCTATTTCAGACAATCATTGTTTAATGAGATGAACCATTCATCTAGCTTGGTAAAATAATACATTGGATTGTTAAACATCAAAATTAAGGTCTTAACCACATCTGGTCTAACAAAATTGTGGAACAAACTCTGATCCAACCTCTTTCCTCAAATTCTCTACACCACAACCTTCAACGAACAACCAACCCTTACCCTTTACCCTACCCTAAGATTCGTCCAAGGTTTTTTGTATGAAAAAGCTAAAGAGTGGAACAAGGTTTAACATGAAACCACTAAGGGTTGATAAAAGTCATGGGTTCCAATAGGATTTGTTATTGCAGTAAATTTCATCATTCTGCTGATATTTGTTTTCTTAAAATGTAATTGACAGGTAAGGAAGAAAAATATCTATTAATAACACTCAAAATAGCTTTTAGCATTGATGAGACCCAAAAATGTCTTGTTGGAAGGTCGATGCCCAGTATTCAAAACAATCAGGTTTACTATTTTTATAATGAGAATTTGATGTCGGATTTATCATGCATCCAAAATTTTATTTCCAATGTTTGATTTCGCCACGACACACATAATTGGACCATGGTTTAATCACAGTTTGACCAGTGAATTTTGTGCTGGTTCACATACAAATATTTACATAATACTAATGGCTGCAAGAAGAATTAAAGTTAACTAGTAATTGATCAAGTTGCAGGCTAATTTTAGTCACAAAAGCCGATTAATGAAGAAAGGGCCTTTTCGGTTTAGGATGGATGCTTTGCATAAAAAAAAGAAGCATATCTTTCATTTCGAAAATGATTCCCTAAAATAAGTTTTTCTAATAAAATGATTTTCTTTTTTGGTAATTTTTCAATCATTCCTTATTTTTATATACAAATATCTCAATTTAAAACTGAAAACCTTACACCCTTGCATGTCCCTCCAAAACCTAACATTCAAAGTTTCAAACATTCACTACATTATACCTCCAGGAATATCACTTTGTAGTGTTAAAGATCGTCACAATAAACCTGTAATTTTAAATATTCTGCATTTGCTTTTAGCTAATAAAGTAGACCTATTTAGTTATATTATATATTCTAAATAACAATATACAAATTTTACCAATATGTTAAAAATAATATAAATTTCAAGGTTAAATATATTTTTAATCTCAAATAAATTATCGGATTTTATTTTGGTTGCTAATAATATAGAATGCTTTCCAAAGAACTTTACTTCGCTGTTCAAATTTAAACAGCGTTTGGAATAAAAACGAAATATAAAATTCATTAGGGATGAAAAGATTAAATTAAAAATTATTAGGGAGTAAATACAAAATCCAATTTATCAAGGACAAAAACATATTAAGCCAAAATTTAAAGTATGTAAAAAAATATAAAATATATTATAACAAAATCAAACTGACAAGATTTAAACTAACCAATCTTTGTGTAGTCTTTCTAAGTCCCGTGTAGTAAAAACAAAGAATGAATAACCAGTATGCTGCAGTCTCTCAAAGTCCTACATTAAATAGTGACTGGAACAACATATATAAAAAGGAAAAAGTAAATAAACGCTTTACTTGCAAGCCCCTCCTAAGAGAGTGAATGAAACATCAGATTATATAACACCTAAAAGCAATGAGGGATATTATAATCAACTCATACCTAATTTATATACAAACAAGCATTTTATTAACTTGACATTAGGTTTTCATCGAACACAAAATATACTAAGACTCCTCCTAACTGGTTCACTAGATTTGCAGTCAAAGAGATGATTACTGCCCTCTTTCATCATTTAAATAAAGTACCAAATTGTGTAATGATTGGTTCAAATTGAACTTTTCTAATTAATTTTTCAAAAATACCAACTCAATCACTATAAGGTTTGGCTGGTAGGAAAGTTTGGTTTTGGTGCCTTGACTGACGGCTAAAGGAGGCTCCCGATTTTCTGGGTCTAGTCGGTTGATCCAGTTCACTTAGGGAAACATTACATCAGATAAAGCCGGGCCCAACTTTAAAAATAAAAGGGAAAAGTAGTTGATTAAGATCTCATTTGAATAAACTTATCAATAAGAATCTATAAACTTAACAGAACCTCAACTTCTCGCCTTAAAAATGTCTTAACAGTAGGGTTTATGATTAAAAAGCCCCCATCAGAAACTAATCAAAAGTAGGCCAATGTTACAATCATAATAAAATGTCAACAGGGACAGATGACGCTTGATGTGAAGTTTTGGTCAAGAAAGACCCCGAAAAACAGGCCTTCTACTAAACTATATATACCTAGGTAGTTAATTCACTCTTGTTAAATAGTCATCAAAGAAAATAAACAATCTCTCTTATCATATCCTAGCTTGATCCTCATTTCAAGGGTGGAATACAGACTTGCATTTTTAACCTTGTAGAGAATTTTAAGGATCGCTGGAAGAATGGCTCACTAAATACTTCACATTGAGCCTATTTTTTAAATGGAAAAAGAGAAGGGGAAAAATCATAAATTTTGAGTGTTACATAAACTTTTTAGGTAACAAAGGGGACATAGGGTTTTTGTGGTTAGTGCAAGTTGCACTAGGTATACAATATCCGCAGAAAGCCTTCATTCACATGCATGATCAGCACGGCAAAAGATAATTGGTACAACTAAATCACATAATAAGTAAGCATATATATGAAGAAAAGACCTTTCACCAAACCTCATACTTAAACTTTCAAATCCAAATTGATTGAACATAAGTAAATTACTAATCATAAAATCATGCTATACTAAGGAAGCTATAAAAATATTAAGGGTCTATTTGGCCGAACTTCTCTACTAAGACTTTTAAAAGAAAAAAAAATGTGAAGAAAAAAATGAAATTAACTTCTTTATGGGTTAAATTCAACTTATGCACGTTAAAAATACAAATTTAGAAAAACTATATAAGAGTTTTTACAAATTAGTTTGTGCATAAGTTCATTTTAACTTAAATTTATCTCTTTCTTTTTAGTTTTTCTCTTAAAAGTTCTTATGAAAAAGATTGCCCATGTAGGCCCTAAATGGCATTAATTTATTCTGCTTTTTAACTTTATCTAAGGGGAGGCTCTTAACAGGCATTACAATGGGGATAGTGTAGGAGATCGAACCTGTGCACTCACAACTCATGTCCTGCAGCTTAATCAACAGAGCTGACTTGAGGGGACAACACTCATCTATTCTAAGAGAAATTTTATACTACAATTATATTTTATAAATTTTACAAATACTTTCACATACTGGAGAGACAGAGTTTCTATTGAGTATTGAGAAAACCAATGCTATTTGTCATATATAAGTAATAAGTGATACATGCACAATTTACTGATGTATATGTTGTTAGAGTACCCAGAATGAGAAGAATAATCTGTACAGTTAACTCTACACAAGTGACCTAAAACAAGCACAAAAGAAGCAAAACTGGGGGAAAGCAGAAAGAGAAAAATACCAACAAAAATACTACTGATCCTCATATTGTATTGGCACCAAATACGGAACAATTTGAAACCATTGTTACTGCTTCCGCTTCGGCATTAAACAAAGAAGCAAACATCTTCAGGAATATAGAGCAACATTGGCATCATCTTTCCCAATTGAGGCGTCTTTAAATAAATTCTGGCAAAACACTGGTGGATTTCACTTAAAGGGAGAAACAAACCCCAAGACCAGAACTATCAGCAGGATTCATTTAACTCCTGCATATAGTAGTCTCATATAAAACACTGTGCCCACAACTTCAAGAAGAACCCTGGTTACACTACTCTGTACATCTGAAATTACTTATATAAACCTGCGATTGAATAACTACCCTGCCAATTTTAAAACCAGGAAGCACAGTGAATCCCACCTTGGCCCTCCCTTTATTTGGCCAGGTCAACCTCCTTGTCACATCTTCCATGTATATCATAGAAAACTCCACACCTCTTTCCACTTGAAAAATCTCAACCTCAGGTTCAAACGTGTAGGACAACTTATGCAGTGTCCAAACAGCACTCGCCATTCCAACAAACGCCTCATAGAACATACTCAAGGACCGCCACGAGTTCAAGACAGCCTCCTTCTCCTCCAAATTAACAAAAATGGACGACTCCATCGATGGATGGATGAGCCTCTCATACTTGTGCTCGCAAAACCGCGAAAACTCACAACCCGGGTGAATGCCCAACAAATCCATGGGATTGCTAGACACATGCTCAAGCAGTTGCTTCAAACAACCATCTCTTTTGTCCACATCCGAACAAATGAGGTGTCCATTGGCCACTGTTTCTTCCATTCCAAAATTTAAGGAGTCAAAACCATGAAACATCCCCAAACAAACGTAGGACAAAAGCGCGTACTGGTTGTGACCTTTCTTGGCATAAACAACATTTGGATGAACAGCGTTGGCTGCTAAGCCCAAATCCCACCCTGCTTTCCTCATCAAGCCGATTAAAATTTTGGTAAACCTATGCGTCGCTCTAGAAGCATCGTGCAACAATGAATCGAACACCTTAACAGTTAACAAAACATCAGAAGAGGGGTTCAAAGCGCTAGCACAAAGCTTCTTAGACAAATTCACGTTACCCCGATGAATCTCGTCGAGTTTGGCTCTGAGAGCTACCACCTCGTCGTGCTTTTGCTCCAGTTCTAATTGCAAGCGGTTCGAGACAGTGCCAAGGGTTCTCAATTTGCTCTGATTCTCTTCCACCTCAGCTTCCAAACACGACCCGAACGGAAAACCGCGAGGCTCGGGAGCGAGGTAGAATTTCTTCAGCTCCGAGAGCCTCTGGAGATGCGAAACCAACACCTTGTCAGCGCTCGTCACGTGCTCCTCCACGAACGGCACGTGCGCGCTCTGGAGCTGGAAGTAGGAGGCTTCAAAGGCGGAGACAGCAGCGAAGACCGAAGAGATCAGGGCGTGTGTCGTTTCTTTGATCTGTGCTTCGGTTAACGCCGGTATCGTTTCGGGCTCGCGAGATTCGGGGGCAGGAGGAGTGATCTGCGGAGGCGAGGTTGTAGATTCCGGCGGGGTTGGAGATTCAGGCGGGGATTGTGGAGGCGAAGAGTGGGGCGGCGGGGGGAAATTATGGGAGGGATCGGGGTCGGGTTTGATGACAACGACTTTCTGGTCGGGGATGATCTCTTCGGTGGAGTCGAGGAGGGTGAAACCGTCGATGTCGTCAAGTGGAGAAGCGTTTTCGTCGGAGAAGAATTCGAAGGTTTTGGTCTTGAAAGCGAGGGCGAATTTCTGGAACATTTCGGAGATTTGGGGGGGTTTGGCGGAGGAGCCATCGATTTCAGGCATGGTGATTTGTGAAGTGGAAAGGGAGAGGGATTTTGAGAGAAAGGTTGAATTGAATTGAGCTATGGTGGTTGTTGGTGCGCTGCGGTTTGTGGTGACAGCTACTGCTACTGAATGATGGTGGTGGGAATGTGCTTTGGATGTCTTGGAAGGAAGGCCACATGGGTTAGTTCGGTGTTTTCATTTTTTTTTTCAAATTTTTTCTTTTTCTTTTTTTTAAGTTGTTGTGTTGTGTGTGTACTGTTTCTCCATAGGTTATAACTTTTGAAAGGACAATTTATATATTATTTGATTCTCGTTAACGGTAAAATGAAAGAAAAGAATGGCGTGGCGGAGGTGGCAATTCTTTTTTCATTATCACCGTTAGTCGATACTTTTTCCGGAAACTAAATTACTACGGGAATTATCGGTTGGAGTTTCCTTACATCATGATCAATGTTTCGTTTGAATAACATCTTTTAACAAATATAATATGCATAGTCAATTTTCATTTTTAATAAAGTAAAATAAAATTATTCGATCTCATATAATATAATAATTATAATTTTGGATTTAGTTAGATCTAAGTTGTAAGTAAACGCTGACTTTTTTATATTATTTTAAATTAAAATAGTTCATTTAAATATAACAATATTTATTTAATTTTTTAACTTATTTTTTTAGAATTCAAAATTATTGATAAAAAAATATTGTCCTTATTTTTATATTTAATTAAAAACAATGATTAAAAATTATATTACACTTAAGTGACTAATACATCACTTTTTTTTTGGTATCAATGATCAGTTAAGCCTTTGATTGTATAATGAATAAACATGAGTAAAATACAAATATAATTATATTTATTATATAAAATCAGTATTTTTTTTATTATAATAGTATAAGAAAAGGAAATTGAGAATACTTATTATAAGAAAAACTTATAATAAATTAACAGATCACTAATATGTTCATATTATTTTTTAACAGCATAATTAACAAAATTGACTAAAACTGAAATGAAATTTTAGTTGTTGTATATAAAGATGGTAATTTTTTTGATATTGTACTAAAATAAAAATCTATGACACCTATTATATATATATATATATATATAAATATAAATTGGTTTAAAGTTTAAAAAACATATTGGTTTTAAATTTTTATAATTTTTTTAAAATTAATTAACTGCATTATTTAAAAATTAAATAAAGACTTATTTTCTCTGATTTATACTTAAAAATAAAAATAAAATCTTGAGGAACCAATAACCAACTTTAGTCACATTTATTAGGAATACTAACTTATTTCATCTTTAATTTGGTCTATTTTTCCATCTCAAACTATCAATATTCATTATATTCAAGACTTATTGTAAATGTAGATATATATGATAATGTATACTTATGTAGTTAATGTTATTGGAGATATGTGAAATATATTTTAGATAACCTAAAATTTATATACATTTCATTGTTTTATTTATAAAATATTTAATAAGTTGTACTATCACAAAATTATATGAATTTAAATATTATTAAATATAAGTAAATTAATTATATATATGAATGTCATATAAAAAAAATAGTTATAATAAACATTTTAGAATATATGTTTAAAAACGAACGTTAAATAGGATGTAAGTAAAATATGACTAAATGTTAATTTTGCTTTTTTTGGTATATTAAATTTTAAAAACATTTACATTTAAAAAATAGTTAATTTTCATTTTTTTAACAAAAATATTAAATAAGTTAATTTTTTTTTAAATTATTATTTTCTTTCATCATTTTTTATATTTCTTTGAACTCCATCAAGATTACTATTACCTTTCCTTGTATGTTTTCACTTTTTACATTTAAATTGATTTTTTTGTAATGAAACATTTTAATTTATTTTTACTCATTTTCTATTTAAATTTCTTACAATAATAAAATATTGTATAATTAAGAATTACTTAAAAGTGACAATTATAAGGATTAAAATAAAAATTTAACACTAACACAAGAAAAGTAGTAAAGAAAAACTTCATTACTTACAAACAAACAACAAGCAAGACAAACAAAGAATTTTATTGGAAAAAAAAAATTAAAAACACACAATTTACTAAGAAAAGAGAAACAAAACAAGAGAAACAAAAATTCCAACTAGAACTAAGGAACTTAATTAAGATAAATTGAGTTTGCTAGATACAAAAAATTAAGAAAAGCTTCAAGAACTTGTTATAATAACAACCAAATATTTTAAACTAATTTCAAACACTTAATGTCATTTTGGTTTTTTTATTTTATTTTAATATTGACAAATTTTAAATAGATTTAAGATAAATTTCAACACCAAATTAACATTTAAAGAAATTCAATTTAAAATTTTAATTCATTTAAATTAGGCTTCAATCAAACACTTAACATAAGGGTTTCATAACACCTGTTTAGTAGTCAATAAAATGGCTTGTTCCAAACTTCAAATAATCAAATTTTCACCTTTTTTTATACCTTTTTTATGTTTTTTGTGTTTTCTTTTTTCAAAAATTACATCCAAATAATCATGTTTCCATTAAAATGGTGTCCAAACACTAGCCCTAGTAAGAAGCTCTTCATATCAAATGATGAGGGTTTTTCTATACCTCAATGAATTGTTAACTTAACTGAGACATGAACATAACTCAAGTTATACAACTCAAAATTGAGTGATTTAGAGTTTAGGAATATAAGTAATTTCAAGATGACATGATTTGGTATGTAATTTTGACACCAAAAACACTAAAAAAAGATTTTATAAAATGTTATTTTAGAAAGAAAGTAGTTTGATAAAATTATGGAATTTGTAGAAAGAGTATGACTATAAATTATGAACCTTAAAATTAGTGAATTGGATTTAGAAATGTTACCTATAGGTTGCAATTAGAAAGAAAAAAAAACATACATATAGTCACCACAAACAATGATGATTGGTAAACTTTGAGGATCGTGACAAGAATTAGGAAATTCTTGATAACATCAAATTATTTATGAAAAAATCCTAACAAAGAAATTTCTCTCACTCAAAATTATAATCAGAGCATTTTATCTATTCTCTTCATTCCTAAATAGCTTATACAATTTAGTTCTTTTGCACTTGAAAGTAAACAAAAGAAAATATAATATCAAATTTTCCTCACACCCACTAACACTTACAAAACTTCTTTTTTACCACAAATGGACTATGAATTTCTATTCATGATGTTTGCCTATCTTAGTTGATTTTTTTTTCTTTGATGATATTTTCATTTGCAATTCTACTTTATTTATCATCTTTTTTATTTACACTTGTCATTAGAGTTATTGGTTAATAAATTTTTAAATAAAGCTCTCAAAGTGACCTTTTGCCACAAAGACAATGCACTACTTAGGCCACATTATTTTCCCTAAGGGTGTGACACCTAATCCAAATAAAAATAATAAATGCAATTATAGATTGGCCATAGCCCCATTCTCTCAGGACATTACATGGGCTTTTAGGAGTCATAGGGTTCTACCATCAATTTATATGCCATACTCTCCACTCCTTTCATCGATTACCAAGTTCAAATAATTTTACATAAAATATAGAGGTCTTGAAGGCATTTACAAAGTTAAAAATTCACTTGACTACTCTTCTTATCCTTTACCTTATTACACTTCTCTTTGCATTTTGTTTTTGAAACAAATGATTCAATTGTTGTAGTGTGCAATCCTTAGCTAACAAGATCACCCCTTGTCTTTCTTCATCAAGGAAATGTTTCCATGATTTCAAGCTTCCTCTATTTATGCTCATGAAATGTACACCATCATTGAAGTTGTAAAACAAATGGCATCAATACTTGTTGGGAAACACCTTCCGCATATATACAAACTAAAAAATCCTTAACACTCTCCTCTCTCAAACCATTCAATGCATTATCCCGTTAGTTTCATCAAGACTCATTGTCGCTCCACTAATTTTAGTCCCCAATCTCATAGTTGTTCCATGATCTGCAAAAGTATTTATGATCACTAATACACACTAATCGTAAGGTGTGATTCAAAACACTTTAAGTTTCCCCTTTAAGGTAGTAGAGAGGAAACCTTAAGGATCAATCCAAGGAGTACAAGTAAGAAAATGACTTTGTTCACTAGTGATGACTTTGTACAATGCAATTCGAGGGATTTTGTGATTTTAAAGAGATTAAAATGTTGAATGTAAACTAATGACTATAATGCAAGTGAATGAAAACAAGCAAAACTAATAATATGATCAAACTAATGCATAACTACTGAATGAATAAATGCAAATGAATCGAGATAATTGAAAATGTAGAATGAAAATTGTGAACAATGCAAATATATTAAAGGCAAATTTCAAATTGAATTAAAACTAAAAATGACATCTAGAATGCAATGCAAAATGTAAACACTACACTAAAGCAAACTAATAAGTTAAAGAACTAAAATAAGTAAATTCAATACTAAGATTACTAATTGAAACAACAATTATTCGAAAAAGGAAAATAAAACTCAAACTAGAATTCAAAATGAAATTAAAGGAAACGGGATGAAAATACGCTTATCCTAAAAAAATGCAAAGATATAATTGAAGTCAACGAATTGCTTGCTACTTAAGGAAACTACATAATGAAAGCGGTGGAATTAATTTGCGAATTGAAAAGAAGTTACATAATTATAAAATCAATTATTGAGAATCATATTTCAAACCTTTATTCATCTTGCATTCAAGAATCAAAATAATCCATCCAATCTTTCTATATATATATATATATGAAACCTACATTATCATGTCATTCCCAATTAAGAACAACATAGACTATAATAACGAGATGATTAAAAATAAAAAATTAGTGAATTCACCTTCAATTTTCAATGATGAATCACGTAATTGCAAAGAAATATTAAAAATACAAAAAATAATAAGAAAAAGTAAAGAAAAATACTAAACAATCATAAAAGAAAAATTCTATATATTATTAATTATAATAATTTTTACGATCAATCTTAATTAATTTCATATTCTCCTCCTTTTCTTTCATCTACATCTTTTATATTCTATCTTGCATGTTTTTTAATATAAATTTAATTTTTATTTTTCTCTATATTCTTATTATAATATGTTATTATAAAATAATTTAATAATAATTAATAAAGATAAAAATAGAATATTAGTAAAAAAATAGAAATTAATAAAATTATATTAATTAATTAATTTTTTATTTATATAATTTGAAGTATTTTATAATAGATATAAGATAATTTATTTTTAAAAAAATAGAAAAGTAAGGTGTGATTTAGGGTTTAGGTTCCCGAATTTACCATATGAACAGTTAAAAGGGGGTATATTCAAGTATTTAAATTTTGTTGGGGTTTCCAGAAAGTGGCTTTGTTTGGCTGACACATTGCAATCATTTTTTCCTTTCCTTTTTGCACCTTTGAAGTGTACGCAGCACTTTATGCATAGACAGTTCCAAGTGGAAATCTTCACATGCTTCTGTTCTGTCTTTAAACATCCAAACACAACCCTATTTTAATGAGATACGAATATGAAAGTCAAAAGAAAGTATGATGAATATAAGAGCATCTCTTATCATAGAATGAAATATAATTCATAGAATTTATTTTCTTTTTTAACCTATGCAATGTTGTTGTCACTTAAAATACAAAAATAGGATCCAAGTGAAAGGGTAGCTTGTTAAAAATAAGGAAACAGTGTGAAAGATATCATCATAATTTTGGTGCATATGGGAGCCAATGACCCATAATCATTGGGTGGGTGCCTGTGTCCAGGAAAAAGCAATCCCTAATCAGGTTACAGTTATTTTATAGTTTTTATAAATTAATAATTTTAATTCAATAATTGAGATTTTATTTTATCTATTACAATATTATTTAATCTGAAAGAGAAACTAAATTAGAAAAGAGTCATATAATAAAAATATAATATTTTATTAAATATTGTCAATTAAGTTAAAGAGTATAATAAAGATTTAGATACTCTTTTGCAATATTTGGAGATAATTATTATTAAGTTTGATAAATATTAGAAGAATGATAAGTAATTTAAAAAATTATATCGAAAATATAGAATAATTAAGAAATTTATAGATAATCCGATATTAGTAACGAACTTAAAATTTAATTTATTTTTATAAAATAAATTTGTACTATTTTATTTATATTTAATCATAAATAATTTTGTGTTATATAAATATGGTACTAAAATCCCATTTAGGGTGGGTTATTGGTAGTAGCGTCAACAATTGTAGTTCAATGTTGATGTGAGATGCAAATAAAAAATGTCCTTGTGCTGCTCTTGAGTTTTGGGTGATGCAAACTGAAAACAAATAGAATTTAATGAAGCATGTTAGAATTTAAGTGACGAATAGAAGAAGAGTAGTGGGTGGTGTTATCCATCATATTGGACCCAAAATTGTTAGTCAAAACACAGTATATGGACCAAAATGAACCAACTATTTACTAAGGGAATTACCAAACATTTGGGCTTTATCATTCTCGCTTTTGCTTCGGTTAGCCTTTCTATAAATGCATAAAAGGTTTTAGAATCAGTATTCATAATACGTACTAAATAATCCTGATACTTACAATAAACCTGGCCCAAAAACTTAGGCCCAATTTGTATTAGCGGAAGACAAAATAAAGATCCAAGTAAGCCTTTTCAAGGAAAAATCACATCCTGAAGATTTAGATAAAAATAATAAATCCAGATATTTTATTTATAGAAAGAGGTTAATCACGGGTTTTAGATAACTTGGAAATGCTATTAGTTTAAGAGATTTCTTTGGAAGTTACAGTTACTAGGTTAAGAGATGAATCTAGTCTGCAATTTTTTCATACATTCATACATAAAATTGGACACGGGTTTTAATAATTTTTTATTAATATTTTAAGTTTCATTATTTGTCAATAATGCTATTTAAATTAATTATAAACGTATACAATATATTTTAACAAAAAAAAAAAGTGTAATCACTGTTTGATATAGTTATATCATAAAATCGCAACATCAAGAGATTTAATTGCTCTTTAAATAAATAAATAAAATATATTTCATTTATAATTAATTTGAACTATACGGTAATTTTAAATTGGCTTAAATTATAAATGTTATTAAATTAATTTGGGAGTAAAATAAACCTATTTGATTGTAAATTTATAAGATAAAAATAGATGGAAATATCATAATCAACCCAAAAATACATATTTTATATTTATAATAAAAATAATAATTTATTTAAGTATTTTTAATAATTCGTAGAAATATATAAACTTATAATATATTTATAATAAATCAATTAAGTCTCTTTTATGAAATCGGTAATATAGTTTTTATATTATAAATATAAGAATATATACAGTAAAATTACTCATTATATTTAATTTTATTTGTACTGCTATTCGTTATTGTGTGTTAAGTCATAATTATTGTAGTATAAAAATATAAAAACACAAAAAAAATTATAGAAGTAAATTAATATAAATAAAACAAATAATAAAAATATATAATAGTCATAAATATTTTAAAAATTCTAAAACTTACTTATATGAAAATCTTTAAACGATTTAAAAAAATAAGTGGAAATCTTTGAAGAGAATAAGAAAATTTGAGAAAAATTAAAAAAAAAATTAAAAGAATTCAGAGAAGATAAAAGTAAAATGACTTTTAAAAATAAAAAAAATTAAGAAAATTAAATTATTTATAATTTTTTTTAAATAATTGGGCAAAAAAATTCATCCAATTCTAATATAATCCTTACACGTATAAATTAGTTTTATTTGTTCATCATACAAATAAAATTTTTAACGAAAATATAAAAAGTTGGACTTGAAAAAATATTTTTCAAATTTTAAATATTAAAATGATCAATTTTAAATTTGAATTACTATAAACAAATTTACCGCATATATGAAATATTAAAATATATATATAATTTCTTAATTTTTTTTAAATTAAATCATTTGAATTTATAATTAATATGTCGTCTAAAAAATGTTAACGAATTCGAGTGATAGAAAATTAGTATAATAAGAACAAAATGTGTTATCACATTCTTTTAATAATTTTTGGGTTAAATATATTTTTATTTTTATACTTATTTAAAAAATTATTTTTAATTCTTATATTTTTAATTAAAAATATGTAATTTTAGTTTTTTTTGCATTTAAATTTAATTTTAATGATGATTTTTTTATTTTAACAAAATTTATAAAATAATTAAATGTAATTTTAATCGTTATTATATTTATTTAATGCTATAAAGTTAATAAAAAATTAAAAATTAAAAAGGCTGAATTAATTTTTTTAAAATATAAATAACAATAATTGTTTAATAAATAGTTTTACATTTAAATATAGCATGACATGAAGATTAGAAAACACTTTATATAATTATTTAATTTATTTAGCTTATCTTAAATTTAATTTATTTAATAAATAGTTTTACATTTAAATAATTACATAACTTATTCATAAATATTCAATATTATTTTAATAGTAATTAGAAATTATTTCAAATAATTTTAATTAGCTAAAATAGATAACCAAAATATAATATTTTAAAAAAATGAAAAAGTTGAAAATGAATTAATTATTAACTTAATTTTCTTTTAAAATAAAAATTATAAAAAATGGAGAATTTGTTATTGATATAATAATCTTTAAATAAAAAAGTATCCAAGTGGATCCCTGCACACTTTATTTATTGGATTTGATCTGTTTATTGTTTTCTAAGTTATAATTCAGTCAATTTAATTGCTTTTCTTACTAGAATTTGGTCCTAAAGAATATAATTCTAAACACGTTTTATTTTATTTTTTTTATTTTTAAATATAGAAAAAAATTATAAATAAAAAATTAAAATTAAAAGTAAAAAATTTAATTTTATAATAAAATTAATTAATATATTATTTAGATATTTAAATAGTTATTAATAATATTAAATAATGATTTTTATTATATTATATATATTAATATAGAATTAAAAAAATACTATTAACAAAAATTAAATAATACAAATAATACAAATAAATATTAAATAATTTTTTTTATGAAAATATGATTTAAAAGAAAAAATTACTCAAGTGTACTCCTCCTAATTTATTTATGAACCTTTTCATTTTGTATAAGTTAAAATTCGGTTTCAAGAATTTTGATCTACTCGATATTCAAGTTGGTGATATTTCTTTCCCGATTTCATTCTCCGATAAACTGAATTCCTAACAAAGATCGATAAATAAACAGAAGAGGTGTACATTTGGGTAATTATTTTAAAATAATATATTTTAAAAAAATCTATCTAATATTAATAATAATTATTTTTTTTAAAAATAATATTTTATTTTTATATTTAATATTTATTTTTATTATTTAATTTTTATTAATAATAACATTTTAAATTTTATATTAATAAATATATATATAAATATCTATACAATATAATAAAAAATTATTATTAATATTATTAATAATTATTTAAATATATTTAGATATTTAAATGCATATCTAAATATATGTTAATTAATTTTATCATTTTTTTATATATAAGTATTATTTTATTATAAAATTAAAATTTTTCTTTTTAACTAAATATTTAACTTTAGTTTAAATTTTTTATTTATAATTTTTTCTATATTTAAAAAAAAAAACCTGTTTTTGGAACCGAATTCTAATAAAAAAAGCAATTAAATTTAATTTAAAAATATTGAATTCTTACTTAAAACACTAAATAAATTCAATTTCATAAATAAAGTGTGTAGAAATCCATCTGAATAATTTTTTATATAAAAAATATTATATGAGTAAAACAATTAAAAAATAATCTTCCAACGATTTTGTTTAGAGAGAGAAGAAAGTCTGAGATGATCTACATCTCGTTTAAATTGATTGATTTGACAATAATTATATAGAAAGAATGGTGAGATTGATTTCTAATTTATTTATTTTCTTTTTCCATTGGATGAAGTTGATAATTTTGGTTTCTTTTTACTCATAATCTTTCTTGGAGAATTGATTGGCAGTTACATAATGATGATTCACTTTTCTAAGCACCCGTGAAGTTGAATATAGAAGAATGGTCTTAGCTTCCCAAAGTTCCTAAAACTCGATATCTTTATAGGCATGTGTGTCATTTTCAAGTGTTGTTTTAAATTTTTAAATTTTTGAAATCTATTGATGCGAAGGGTGGGTAAACGGATTTAAAAGAAAAAGATTTGAAGGTGGAAAATGAGAAGATGAATTGATTGGAAAGAGAGAGAGAGAGAAAGGTGGTTTAGAAATTTATGGTTGAAAAAGAGGGTAAACGGGGGTTTGACCATGCGCGAGATATATAGAGAGAGAGGATAGAGAAGAAGAAGAAGATGGTGAAGGAAATCTTGGGAGGACAGAAGGATACGATATGATTATGATTATGAGTTTGTATAGATTAGGTATGTAGAGGCTTTGCTTCATCCTCTCGTACAAATCCTATGCCTGTACCTATCTACGTCTATTCTACACCCTACTCTGCCTATTTTTTCTCTTTCTTATTTTTATATTATTTTTCTCTTCCTTCCTTCCACTTTTGCTTATCGTTTCTACTCTTGTTTGGAGCCGCCTTCATTCATTCACCTGCCTGCTATGATAAATGAAAAAGAAAAGAAAAGAAAAAATGGATTGAGATTGATATTGTTAAACCCAATGATTTGTCCTAAAGTGGGGGATGAAGATATTGATATTGAAATGTTGCTGTGGAGTGAGACAGAGGGTCAGGTGAGTGCAGAGAGGAGATGGTGGCTTGGCTTGGCTTGGCTCCCTCTTCACTTCTGCCACACCTGCTCCTCCTGCCGTTGATTGATGCCAGGTATACCTTCGTCACACAATACCTCCCCCCCTCCCCTCACTTGTCCTCTTCCTAAACACTTAACCCCTCTTTTGTCTCTGTCTCCACCCTACCCTCTCTCTCTCTCTCTTTTCTAATTATCCTCTCTTCTCTTTTCTGCATATCCCACAAAATAAAAAATTACAAAAACTGTATCCTTTCACAAATATTTATATTTATCCAATATAATTAAATTTTTTTTTTCTTTCATTAAAAAATAATAATTATATTAATAATCTTATAAATTATATAAATGTTATATGTTTTTCTAAATACTCTTTTCTTATATTGAAAAGTTATTCTCTACTTGAACGAGTGATTCAATCTAAGTCCAACTAAAGTTCTACACATTATAATACAGAATCAAGACTCTTCAAATCAAGTAAAAGATTGTTAATATTATGTTAAAAATATTATAAATCCAACTTACCTTCAAAACTGGCTCATAAAGTAAAATTTACATCTTATTCATATATTATAATTTAACTTTATTTTTAGTCAATATTAAATTTTCTCAATATTTATTAATATTATTTCATATTCATATTAATATCACATTAATAAATAGATATATTAATAAAAAAATATAATTAAACTGATATTAAAAATAATAATACAATAAAATTATATTAATTGAAAAATGATAATATTTTAATACATAATAAATATAATAAAAAAAATATTTGTATAGGTAGCACGGTACTTTATTTTCTTTCCTTTATAACTCCAATTGCAATGTGGTCATAGCTACAAAAATGTGTGGATATCCTTCTTCTCCAGATGCGCTCCTGCTGTTTCCTGCAATTCATCCATATTAATTGCAAGTTCTTACAGATGTTGTTAGTTTATTGGTGGTAGCGCCATAATCAAATGATATAGTGGTGCAACGGGTTAAAGATTCTGCATATTCTGTCACCTTTTTTAATCTTTCTATAAAGTTCTCAATGACTCTTCTCTGTATGGATGAATGTTAACGAAAGCAAGTTGTGAAAGTCTGAAATGAATTTGTTGATTCATTGGGCAGCAGAGTAAAGCAACTTAGTGATGCGGGGGGAATACTCAACACACCACAACATCATCAAATACTCCTACTCTTCATCTTGGAGATAGGGGTGTTCATAATGTCCTCCTCCTCCTCCTCCTGTTTAAACTTCATCCGTTGGTCTTATTATGACAGGGACTCCACATTCCTTCTTCCTCTAATATTCTATATTCACCTTTCTTCTCGGCTTCTCTTATTAATGGATTTTTTTTTTCTTTTAAGACGTGAATTTTGAAAGACAAAATATGTTTTAATTTTCAGCAGATGAAAGAAAAAAAGAAAAGAAAAAAAAAATATATATATATAACTTTTATAAAGGAATTTAACAATCTAAAATATAGATTATTGTATATTCTTATATAAAAAATATTATTATAATATATTTAAAATTAATATATATATATATATATTTTAACATAAATTATCATATCATATTAATATTATTATTAACAAACATCACACAAGTCTTTTAAATTTATATTTATTTACATTTATATTTAAATTCATGATACTAAATTATTTTAAGAAGATTTTATTACATTATTATCTTATTTTAGAGATTTGTATAGTATTAATTCATATTTTAATCTATTATTTCTTTATATTATTTATCAACAATAGTCTTTTATAAGGAAATTTTTTTATAATAAGATATATCACTAAATATTTTTAACATTAAACAACAATTTTTAAAATTAAATAATCAAATTTAGATAATTAATAATGAATTTTTAATATGTAAGGATAGACTTTATTTAAAGATAATAATTTTTTTATAAGAATACTTTTATTTTAAACTATTGTTTTAACATATTATAGATAATAATTTAAAAAAAAAAATTATACAATAGTTTTATTACATAAATTGAGGAGAATAATGGTTACGAGATTTAGATGCTATCTTTAAAAACATAAGAAAAGACAAAATAGAAAACTGAAACCGAATTTTCAAACAATTTGAGATTTAATTGAGAAATTCATCTTAAGCAACTTCCCGAGTATGGACCATACAACCCCATTTATATTCATTTCTTTCTTCAAATTCTTCATCTCAACATAAATTATCATATCACATCAAATGCAATTTAAAATTACTAGTTTCACGATATTCTAATTCATATAAAATTCTCACATTCAATCATTATAATTTATATATATATATATATAAAAGTAATTATTATATCTAAATCACCCCAAAATCAGTTTAAAATATGAGATTTATATCTCACTTATATTCTATAGTTCGGTCTCATTTTTAGTCAATGTGGAATTTCCATAACACCCCACACTCTCCCCTCACGTTGAAGAGTCATTCTCAATTCGAATGTGACCTATTAACAGGTAACCCAACATTGACGAGTCATTCTCACTTCGAGCGGCCCGTTAATAACTTTGTTAACAATCAGGACTCCTCAAACCATATAGAAAGGGATCATAATTTATTAACATGTGGTCGAAACTAAGCCCAACAACCTGTCAACCAAGGTTCAGTATATTAACAAACCATGTAGAAGGGGATCATAATCTATTAACAGGTAGCTGAATCTAGACCCAACAACTTGCCAACCAAGGTTCAATATATTAACAAATGGTCGAATCTAGGCCCAACATGTTAACTAGACTCTGATACCATGTAGAAAGTGATTATTGGTGTTTAACTACCCCAAAACCGGTTCAGAATGTGAGGTTTACGCTTCAATTATATACTATAGTTCAGTCTCATTTTTAGTCAATGTGTGATTTCTCCAACAATATAAGATCCATAACATTAAACAACTTTTGAAAGAATTTACTATATTAAATTCCAAAATTAACTATGTTATTTATCAACAACAATATCATACAAGTAGACTCTCTCGTATGACAAGATAAATCCCTAACACTTCTATATTACTATTTTTGCCACATGTGATTAGAAACATTTCACTACCAATAAAATCACACACGCCTCTTAGGACCTATTCTCATTCACTTTAGATTCATGGTACTAAAGAAATTTTGAAAGAATTTACTATATTAAATATTGAACTCATAAAGTTACACTTCTCACTAATTGATTCATACTCTTTCCTCTACTAGCTCCCCATGTTATCTATCAACAACGATATCATAAGGTAGACTCTCATATGATAGAATAAATTTCTAACACTTCTTTATTATTGGCACATACACACCTTAGAGCAAGTGAGAAGAACTTCCATCAACTCTCACCACTTGATATTTTTCTTTATGTGAGTCTGAATATTAATAAAGTTAGAATATCTCATTGAATCAGTTTAAACTCAATGCACACACTACTCATATTTGAATAATAAAATACTTCTTTGATATTTATTATGCTCATAGAATATCATCATCTAATTTATACTTTCTCACTCCATCATTTTCAACATGTTTATTATATAACATCATAACTCGTACAATTAAATTAAGCTACTCATTCTTAATATATATTAAAAAAATAATTCAAATTAACATGTAATTATATTCATGTATATGTATTTATATCATTTTAGAGTATTGCTAAATAAAAAAATTAAGTTTATTGTCCAATTTAAATAAGCAATTATCGATCAAGCAAACAACCTTCGGTTAAACTAAAATAAGATCAAGAGTACTCAACTACTATTAGACAATTTCGTTTAAGTGAGACATTTTTCATTCCAATAATATTATTCTTGCTCAAATAAAAAATTTTCATTCAAGTTAAAGTGAAGTCAAGACCAATAAACTTTTATCAAACATTTACGCTTAAGCAATTACTTTCTCACCGTAAGCAAAAATACCCCTTTTACAAATTATATTTCAAACCCAAACTTAAACTTTTATATATTATTCATTTCAAACAAACACATTGAAAATATAACATAGATTTCACACGTTACTTTTCATATTAATCTCATAGCCTCATGACTACATTTATAAAATTCACAACTAAATCAAAACTACACATTCTCATTTCCAAAAATTATACTTAGAAACAATCCCAAATATAAATAAGATTCCAAACAACATCCAATTTTATTATAGTATAAACAAAACTATAATTTCTACAAGTTTTAACAGTTTTGAACAAGTCACATTTTCTAATATTTAAATTTTTTATCTTAGAGTATTATTAATATATTTAAAATAATTTACTTCTCCTACTTTCTATTTTTTACTCTAAACAACTACGATTTAAAAAGAGAAATGAAATAAAAATATTTTAAGTTGCTTCTAAAAATTTAATTTGCAAATTAAATATATCATTATGTAACTAAAAGAAAATTATTCTAAATAAAATTATAATCAATTAAAAATAATTTATTATATGCTAATTACACTAAACTGGAATTTAGTCTTAAAAAAATAATAAAAAACTTAAAAATTTAGAAAAATAATTTAAAAAAAAAATTATAAATAAAAAAATAATTATTTTTTCTGTTTAAATTTTTAAAAACTTAATAAACAAAAGTTTTTGTTACCAATCTTTGAAAATTGGACAACACTACACAAAAATTTAAGTATTTTAATAATGATCAAGAAACTTATGAATCAGGACATCAAGAAAATTCAAGTTGGAAGCAAACTCAAAGACACAGAAGACTTAGCTTATAGTTGGGAGTGATTGATATCAAAAGGTAATCATCACTCAGCTCAGAGTATTCTCTCAAGAAAACTGCTTTTCAAAAAAGTACAAAAATACTGGAATAATCCATAATCGATTATGGAATTCTGAAATTAAATGAGATGCGGCAATAATCGATTAGGTAATCGATTATGTGAATTTTATAAATGTATTGCTTGCGGCAATAATCGATTATGTCCATAACATAATCAATTATGCTCGGAGATTTTTGAAAAATAAACGTTGCGAAAAATCCTCCAACAATTAAAAGAAAATCTGATTTTATTTTGTGAACGTTGTGAGGCTCTGAAAAAGTAAATCATATGATTTCAAATTAAAAATAAAGATTTTATTCTATTTGAAATATTGGTCTATTTAAGAAGCATATTAGGTTTTTTCAAAATACACCTGACTGAAACATTCTAAGCAATATTCTTTCTGAAAAGCTTTATACTTTTTCTCTGAGCATCTTGAGCCACGAAATTTTGTTTTGAAAAGAGAAAATATTTCCTCTGTGATTTAATCTTTTATCTTGAGGAAACTCTGAGCAGAGCAGGTGCTACAGTTTGAGATCTTCACTCCAGGTGATATTTTCCTTATTTGTACTCTTCCTCTGAGGTTGTTCAGAGGAGGTGTTGGCATTCCTTGTGTGATTCAAGGAAGGTGTTTTCATTTCTTGTGTGACTCAAGGAAGGTGTGGTAATCTCTTGTGGGTTTCAAGAGATTGTGAGGATTATCTTTAATTTTCTATTTTGCATGTTTCACTTGTGATTAGTGGTTGTAAATTTGCGATAAATTAAAGATAGTGAGAGTGGGTGATCATCTCAGGTTGAGGTGATTGGGAACTGGACGTAGGGTTAAGTTTTAACCCGAACTAGTATAAATATCTGGTGTTATCTTTCTCTTTCCCTTATCTCTTTATTTTTCTGTTGCGCTATATTAAATATCTGCTAAGACTGATTAATTCAAGAGGGCTAAAATTTGAATAAACGCTTAAAGTTTAATTTTTATTCCATCAATTCACCCCCCTCTTGATGCTACTTGATAACAGTTTTATTTTCCATTAAATTAAACTCTACCTATTTAGTCATGAAAACTCGTTACTAATAATTATAATTCATAAAAATATTTTTTTCATATATCATATACATATTAACTCTACTTTTATTACTATTTTTTAAATTTTTTCTTAAAAATTTTACTAAAATGTAATTATTATTTTTTATGTAACAAATTCTTTAAATAGTGAAACTAATTTCTAAACTATACTTAAATTAATCTAAATTTAAATAAAAATAACATTCTCAAAATCTAATATTGTTTCTTCTATATACTTTATCTCAGACTTAAAAAGTCTACATTATAGATATATTAATGGTTAAACAATCAATTTATTATTTGAAAGTGCAGTTTCCTGTTACTTAGGTCATTAAAAGTATAATTTCTCTCTCACTTAAGTCTTATGCTTAAAAAATCTCTTACTTTGTCATTTTGGTCCTTAAATTTCATCCCTTAACCCGATTTTAACATCTTAAATGTTATTTTAATGGAATTTACTTAGTATTTTGAAAGTACTTTTACATACAAAGATAGTATGTGATTATGTTTAGGTATTAATGACAAAGAATTTAAACTTACACAACCTTTTTTAAAATTTTGATACACATGTAAAAATACTTATAAAATTACACTTTGAAGAACTAAGAGAATTGTTTACCTTATAATAAATTATTATAGATTTTTAAAATCATATTTTCATATATGATATTTGAAAGATGTACCAACTTATTAACTTAAGAATATTTTGTAAAACTATTTATTAAAATAATTGATAAATATAAAATAAATGGAATATAAATATTAATATGATGTTTTATATAAATTTTAATTTATTAGCAAAAATGTTTTGAAATATTTTAAATTTTAGGTTTTCAAATTTAAACTTTTTAATTCCTAAACACGTATGAATCATTTTAATTACATTTTTCACTTTCAATTATTATATTTTTTTTCATATTAGATTATACCTTAAAACATTTTTAATCAAATTTTAAATAAAATAAAAATATCGTAGGCCGTCATACTTTCATTATATTAATCAATATAGTGCTTAAACACAGTATAATTAAATAAAAAAGACTGTAATGTCAAAATCCTCATACCCAATGTTAAAATAATAAAATAAATATTACAAAATAATATAATTAGAAAAATAAATAGTTCAATATAAAAATATTAGAGAATTAATTATTGTCTATCATCATTAATATTTTATTAATAGAAAGGTAAAAAAATGAATTTTTTATTTTATATAAAAAAAATGATAAAATCTTACCTTATATAGAAAAGATTAAAAAACAGGATAAAAAAGACTAAATATAAAAAAAATTAAAATCTAACGTTTCAAAATGAACTACTTGAAATAGCTTTTGAAAATGTGTTACTTAAAGTAGTAATTTAATAAAAAAAATGTTATAAACTAGTAAAAAAATTTGCTTACCAAATATTACTGATAAGTATGAACAACTTTCCAATCAATTAAAAGAAAAAGTTAAAAATTAACTAAAATGCCATACCAAAGGTTAAGTATTAAAGCCCGAATGGTTTGTTCACCAAGATGTTAACACTTTAACTTTTAGTATCTTTATTATATATATATATATATATATATATATATATATATATTATTGTGCACCATTTCACATTATTCTTGTTTTGTCTTATTCTTAACACTTAAAAAACTTGTTTAAACAACCAAAACAAACAAAAAGTGTGGGCATCATTTTTCACATGTTTCAATAACCAAGAATTTTTAAATAGCATAACTTTTAAGTTTGAAAACCTTCTTCTAAAGTTCTTGATTTCTCATCTTTATAACATATAAGACTATCATCTTAAGATTCAAACCAAAATTTTAAACCACAAGATCATGACACCAAAGTCACACGAAAACTAAAAACAGTAAGCACCTTTAAGCTTTTAGTGACTTATATGTCTTAAAAATTTTACTAGTGGTTACACAAACAAGCCAACACATAAATCATTAAAGATTACAATTATCTTCTCTGGAACCAAGTCATTTTGCTTGGTGAAGGGTGCACACAAATTTCGATCATACATATTTAAACAAAATATAATCTAAAGAAACAACCTCAATGGTTGGAAGGAGAAGAGAGAAAGGGTACAAAAACTTGTGTAAAATAGAAAGGTAAAGGGAGTGGAGGGAGATCTTCTCCATACCTTTGTCTCTTAGCTTTTTCCTATACTCTTGTGTGATGGTCGTAGGAAAATTATCTTAGGTATGCAAGGAGGGGGTAATATTGGGGAAATTTTCAACAATGGAAGTAAACCCACAAACATATAAGTGAATACTGTTAGGTATCCAGGAGGGGGGTAAATTGGGAGATTTTAACCAATGGGGATAAACCACAACTACATAAGTGATATGACTCCACTTCTTACCCAAAACCTTAAGGTTAAGAGTTTGTGTGTCTTTCTCACTTATATGCTATTTAATATTCTCATTTCTACTCAATGTAGGATTTCAACTCACCTTGAACTCTTAACAATCTCCCCCTCAAGTGAGTTCCTTCCACATTGGCACACACGCCGTCATTATTATTTTGATGTATTGGCTGATTGTAGGCACTTATTTGTGCGTTTGACTCTCTTGTACCCTTATTTGATCTTAGTAGAGTTTGATTGACTGGCTTGTACCCGTGGGTTTTTACTTCTCACATTGAAAGGGTTTTTCCACGTTAAAATTATTAGTGTTCTCTTTCGTGATTTATTTTCTAGCAATTTTCTATTGTTGTTGCTCCACATAAATTTTTGCAAGTTTGGAAAAATTAATTCCGCTGCATTTTTTGTTGTTATTACTTTCTCCATTATTTTTTTCCATCAAATTAGTGGCAAAAGTTGGGTGGTTTTGCTTTTCTTCCTTCAAATGTGGTGTTTCAAGAATGAGAGAAGAGAGAAAGGAGTAGAGAGAAGTGTGTAAGAATGCTGAGGATGAATGAGAGAATGTGGGAGTGTGTTTCAAAAAACATTAAAGTTCTAGTCTACGTAACTTAGTTTTATTTAAACTAATTAATCCAAAGACTAGGAAATTTAAATTCTAAATATTTTCACTAATTATGTCATTAATGATATTATACTTTTTTTTATTTTAGACAACAATTAAAAAATATTGTCAGAGTTAAATGACTGTAACTTAAATTTTATGCAATGATTTAAAACAAATTTCTAATCATACGTGAGCATGACATTGTTTAAAGGTAATGGTTTTTTTTAGCATCATGATTTTGTTTAAAATCATTGCTTTAAAATATTATAATAAACAATGTTTCTTGAGAAATTTTTAGATAATATGTTTTTTTTTTCATATTTCTTAAATAGTGTGTTTTCAACGTTGTCACGTATTTAAACCATAATTTTTTAATTGTTGTAATTGTATGTAGGCCATAATTTTTAAAAATTTTAAAATTTTTCCAATCTTTTTGGTAATATTTTTTTACTGAATATATTACACATTTTTATAAATATTATTGTAGAATAAAATAAATTTTCATAGAGTATTCAAAAACTAATAAAAATTTATTTACATGAATATGCACAACCTAATACATATATAGTGATTCTAAAGAATTTGGATAGTATTCAAGAACTCTTCCTTCTTCTGATCTTTAAAAAAAAAAATTGAAAAAGTATTTTTAATCATGATTTTTGAAATCAGTTAGTTTATTTATTAGATTTGTTTTAATATATTAAAAGTCTTTTTAATCTATTAAAATAGATAAAGAAAGAAGTTTGGTAATGATATTATAATTCATTAAAATCACCAAATTTGTTATTTTAATTAATTTTAATCAATTAATTTATCGTTTTAACCGATTAAATTATAAAATTTTAAAATATTCTTGACAAATTAAAATAAAGATTTAATTAATTAAAAAAATTTAAAATATTTTTCAACTTTTAATAAATTAATTATTATTATATCTATTTCAATTCAAGATATCATGCATATAAATTTTATATCCATTCCAAAATATAGATTAAACACACTAATTCATTACAATTTTAACTTAAATATAAACTAATCCTTAAAAAAAATTAACTAAAGTAAAATTTTCTCATTTTACTTGACTTTCATCTCAATTATTTAAAAAGATTGGAAGTATTATCATCATACTTGAAAGATTTTGGAGCCTTACTAGAATGCACCTCATCTCAAAAATATTTTAAAAAAGTAAACTTTCATAATAAGAACTTCATACTTGGGTAAGCATTGAATGTAATGTTTATTATAGTAAAAATTTAACAGAACAAATATAAATATAAAAGTAATGTTGAATATAAAAAAATACTAATTTTAGAGAATAAAAATTTATTTAATATTATACAGGATAGGTACTAGTTAAGAATAAATAATGATAATTAACTTTTAAATTTAACTTATTCTTATAAAATTAACTCAATTAAGTAAAATTATCTTCCTACTCACACGTTTAACACAATTTATACTCTTTCTTTACTTTAGCATAATTACATGTATCTTATCATTTCATTTTATTTGATTAAGAAGTTCAGAAAATTTAAAATATAAAAAATATTTTAAAATACAATCTATACTTTTAAATATAAGTATTTTTTTTATTATGACTATACATGAGCATAAGTAAAGAGGAAAGAATAAAATTATAAGTAAAGAGAAAAGAATAAAATTATAAGTAAAGAGGAAAGAATAATTTTATTATGACATAACTCAACTACATATCAGCATAATTAAAGAAGAAGAAAAGAAGAAGAGGAATGAGTAAAAATAATCAGCAACTAAAAAGTAAAGGAGCGGTTGAAGTATTTTTATCGAAATAACGATAAAATAAAGTGTAAATCCATTGTATTATTTGACAACTGAAATAGTCATCCACATTTTCAGTTACAAATGTATAGTTGCTAAATTGATGGCTATATACAATAAAATGTAACTACGGTTTTAGTAAACAACTTTTTTATTGCTTGAACCGATTATTTAGATAGCTAAAACAAATATTAATTATAAATATATTTAATACCTATTATTTTATTTCTTTACTATATTATTATAAAAAAATATTTTTAAATATATAAAATATATTTATCATAAGTCAGTTTTATGATTATTTATATTATCATTATTATTTTATATAAATTTTTATTTTCATTAATGATTATATTTATATTTATAATTTAATAAATTAAATTAATTTTTATATTTTTCTATTGCGTAATATTATTATTTTTCATAATTTTATTATTTTAATGTAAATAATTATTTAATTTTGTATTTATTATTTATGAAATTTTAATATACTATTAATATCACATTAAAATTGTAATATACTATTTATCTTTGTACCATATTATTAAAAATAATTACTTGTAAAAAATAGAGATATTTAGGAACTAGTCTTTTAAAATAAGTTGGAAAAACAATTAATAAAAGTTTCTTTAAATATTTGAAGTTTAATCCAATTATAAATTATTCTAAATAAATAAATATTAAAATAAACATAAATAGCATTATAAATTCTTTATCTTAATAAATACTTTCTATTTAATGAATTTAAATGATCTATGGATGAAAATATTAAATATTTTAATATAAATTATTATTTTAATTCTTATTTATCATTTATAAAATATTTAATATTTTATAATTACTCAGTCTGTTTTTTTTTTGTAGAAGTAATCTTCATTTTCACTAGCAAAATAACAACTCAAAACCATCTAGTATCCCCAAACTCCCCACCTACTATGTAGGGTTTGAGTTTGAGAAATTAGGAGAAAGTTAAAGTTCAAATACAATCAATGAATTTCATTAAGTATCCTATCGACTAAGACCTTGTTAGGCCAACTTCTAAAACTAGGAAGAATTAAAGATATCCTAAGAGGCACCTCCTTCTTAAGCAACACAAAGACTTGGTCCGACCTCTTGGATTTGTGCAAGAATTGTCTCTAATTACGCTCCATCCAAGTATGGTATACATAAGCTGTCATAGCTGAGGACACAAATTTCCTCCTCGATTTCTCTTTGAATGCAAACCACAGCCATCGACTCCAGTAGTCAAATCTATAGCTCCACTAGTCTAAGCAGCACCATCCACAAACAGCTTCTAAGAGGTCACGACTCCATGTGCAAGAAAAGAAAAGGTGATCTCGAGATTTCATGAAATTGTTGCAAAGGTAGCACTCAGGTTGAATCTGCATATACATAGCCAGAGAATCTTTTGTTCTCAATCTATCCTTGACTGTCAGCCAAAGAATGAAGTCATGCTTAAGAACTGAATAACTATTCCACACCAATTTATGCAAGTTAAAGTTTACTTGAGGTCCAAGTAATTGCCTATAGCCCTCCTTCACAGTATAGTCCTTGTTCTGCTGGCCAAGCCATAGACCATTTGTATAGCCACTACTCAATCTGTCCCTAGCCTTGAGTAGTTGTTTCCAATGCCAACTAGCTGCTATTGTTTGCTGACATTGCCACAGATCCCCTTGTTTGATGTACACTGAACTTATCCATTTGACCCATAGATGATCCTTCTTCATAGCTAATTGCCAAACTTGCTTGCCAATCGCTGCAACATTCCAAAGGTGCACATCATGGAAGCCCAAACTACCATGTTTTTTCTGCCTACACAGGGTCTGCCAAGCTACAACAGCTCTTGGCCTGCCCATCTGATTAAGGCCCTAGAGAAAGTCCCTACACTTTTGTTCAATTCCCTTTATCACCCGTTTAGGAATGATGAACACTGTGGCCCAATGAGTGTGGAGAGTCAGCAGAACTGATTGGATAAGTTGAGACCGCCCTTGATAGGAAAGGTTTCTTGATTTCCAAGCATTCAATCTTTTGGTGATTCTTTCAACTAGACATTGACATGTTGCAGCTGACCACTTCTTGGCTAAGAGGGGTAAACCAAGGTATCTAAAAGGAAAAGATCCTTTCTGAAAACCAGTGATTTGCTGATGGTGGGCTTGTTGCTAAATAGACATTCCAGCCATAAAGATCATTGATTTGTGTTTGTTAGAAAAAAGACTAGAGCTTGATGAGAAATTGACAAATGCATCATTTAAAATTTGGACACTGGCTGCATTACCTTTGCAAAACACCATAAGGTCATCAGCAAAAGCTAGACTAATTAAACTGGTTTTCTTACACAAAGGGTGGAACCTGAAGCTAGGGTGATTTGCTGCTGACTTCAGCTTTCTAGACAACATCTCCATTGCAATGACAAATATTAGTGGTGAGATTGGGTCCCCCTGTCTGATTCCCCTTGTGCTACTGAACCTCTCCAACTTGACTCCATTAATAATAAGATTGAAAGAAGCTGTTGTGGTGCATTCCATGATCCAATGAATGAATTTTTGTGGAAATTTCTAGGCTTGTAACATTCTGCCAATGAAAGACCAGTTGATTACATCGTAAGCTTTTCTGATATCTATCTTCATGAGGCATCTAGGAGATGTGTTTTTCCTTCCATATAATCTCAGTAGCTCTTGGCTTATGAGGATGTTATGAATGATGCTTCTGCCACCAATAAATGCTGCTTGGTTCTCATCAATAATGTCCGGTAATACCTGCTGCATTCTATTACAAAGGATTTTAGAAATACACTTATATATAGTATTGCATAAGGATATAAGCTTATAATCATTTACACTATTCGAGCAATCATTCTTAGGAATTAAGACAATATTGGTGCAATTGACTTCCCTTAGCATTCTCCCTGAGTTGAAAAATTCATGCACAGCTTCAATGCAATCATTGGAAACAACAGGTCAAGCTTTCCTAAAAAAACCAGCCCCAAATCCATCAGGACCAGGGGACTTGTCATAATGCATAACATAAAATTCTTGGTGATTTCCAAGTCAGAGATAGGAGCTATGAGGTTCAGTTGCTGGGCAACAGTAAGGACCCTACCTTGGTTAATATCACTATCAGTCATGCACCATTCAGATCCAGCACCATTCAGAAGATCTTTATAGTACTTCAAAAAAGTTGTGCCAATGTCTTGCTGATTAGAGCATAGATTGCCTTGATCATCTCTGACTGACAAAATTCGGTTTCTGTATAATCTAAGTTTGATGGCTGTATGGAAAGCTCTAGTGTTTTTATCCCCATCCTTGAGCAAAAACTCTTTAGCTTTCTGTCTCAAGAAGCTAAGAGCATCAACCGAGACCTTTAGGAATTCTTTGCTCGCTTCTTTCTCTGCTTTCTGAAGATGTATATTTAAGGGGTCCTCAGCTAGATTAGCTTGTGCTCTAATCAACTCAGCTCTACAAGCCTCTTCCCTCTTGTCAATGTCATGGTATCTCTCAGAGTTGAGCTTTCTCAGAGGGGCTTGAAGATCCTTAAGCTTCCTCATCAGGCAGAACATTGCACTATTAGTATGATTCTGCATCCAACTATCCTCTACAATTCTTAAGAAATCCGGATCATTGGCAAGCATATTGAAAAATTTAAAACTACCAGCCTTGTTAAGCCAATTTGCATTCCAAACCACCACAGCAGGAGAGTGATTAGATATTCCCTCATTAAGGAAGTGAGTTTCAGCACCAGGCCAAGCATGTATCCAAGCATCATTCACAAGAGCTCTATCTAACTTGCACCAAATTCTGTCTGCACCATCCTACTTGTTGGACCAGGTTAGTTGACAGCCTTTAAATTGCATATCAATTAAATCACAATGAGTCACAAAATCTCTGAAGCCTTGCAACCTGTTAACATCAATGTCTAGACCCCCTAGCTTCTCCTCTGGCTTCAGAATTGAATTAAAATCACCAATGACCAGCCAAGGCAAACAAACACTATTACTAATGCTGGTCAGGTTGGCCCACAGATCAGCTCTCAATTCGGCATCATTTGCACCATAGACAAAAGTAACCGCAAACTCAGAGTGATCATGCATATGAATTATCAGACAATGGACATACTGGCTACTAGAAGACAACACAGTTACCTAAAACATATATGGCTTCCACATGATCCAGATGCGGCCAAGGTCACAATGCTTCAGGTTTTATGTATGAGCCCCAACCAGGGACAATGTTGTTTCTGACAGACTCATAAGAGTTTGCTCTCAACTTGTTTTCCAACATGCCTACTATTCCTAAATTATATTCACATATCAACCTTTTTAAGTATTTTTGTTTAAGAGGGTGGTTGATCCCTCGGATGTTCCATGTTGCAAGGCTATCCATGAGGATGAGGATGATGAGATGCTGAAATCTCACCTCTTTGTGTTGAGTGTCTATGTTGAGTCTTACTCCTTCTTTTGACAGGATTCCATGTACCTCCCTCGCTTCCAACAACCAAAGTATTCTTTGGGTTTCTACTATCTGAATCTCTATAACAAAGCAGTTCAGTTTCATTGTCCAGCATCACTCCTCTAGTACCAGTAGACTGACCATTTGCACCAGTTTCCCCACCAACTGCACTAGATATTATAACATTTTCACCAAGGTCATATCCAATTGGATTCTTAATGCACAAATCCTTCACTTTCTCAAGAGCATTCTCCCTATTTTCTTCCGGTATAGACTCATTCTCTAAGTTTTGTTTGAGCTTTAATCTATCCTCAATGTCTTCGATTTCTTCCCTAATGTCTTTCTTCTTCTCCACCCAAACTTGCTTAGTCTGTCTTCTGCACATCTTACTATCGTGACCATATTTTGCACAAGTAGCACACAATACTGGCTTCCACTCGTATGTCACTTTTTGAGCCACAACATTTCCCTTATTATCTTCAAAATAAACCTCTTCAAGGAGTATAGCTGGGTTTACCTCCACCAAAACTCTAGCAAAATTTAATCTATTCCTTTCCTTGGTGACTTGATCTACCATTATTGGTGTACCTACCAAGCTCGCAACTTTGCTTAAGGCTGCACTTCCCCAAAATTTCAAATTTAGATTAGGGAATTGAATCCAGACTGGCACGCACTCCAGGAGACTCTTAGTCACTGATCTTCCTGTCCATGGTGTTAGGATAAGGGGTTTTTTTTATCAAAGTGATAAATCCCAATATCTAATACAGTGTCCCTGGCTTCTATTGAGTTGAATCGCACCACTATCGTTCCATCATTGTTCATGAGTATCTTGTCAATACCATGGTGTCCCCATGCTTTCTTTAGGAATCCTTGAATCACCGCATATGGTGGCTTGGCACCCAAAACATAGCAAACCAGTGCTTGTTGCCAGTATTTTTCTTCGTCCACAACATCTTCTTCTAGAATTTTACCAATGGGAACCCCTTCCTTCAACTCTGGCTGATAGAAGTTAAGTTTCTCTCCTACATTTCTCAACTTCGAGATGTCAAAAGAGTCCCACACTGATGGCCTTCTTCCTGCGTTACCATCCATCTTCTGCGCTGTTTTCAGAATTTTATATGATATTAGGGTTTGAATTTGCATTCATACTTGCTTCATTCACATTCCTATTCTCAATTATCGATAGGTTTTCAGTTTCAACAAGCTTCAGATCAATAGGTTTCTTCCCCTTAACCCTATCATGTATCAGTTCAATCCTTTGCATCAACGATTCCAAATGTTTGGGCGACAAGTTATCAATTGCTTCCAAGTCTTCGACAACAAGTTTCGAAAGATCAAAACCATGAGCCTAGTTAATCGCTTTAAATATCTTCGTCAGATGAAGAGACGGAGATTTTGGCGGCCTCCCCCTCTTTTTAGCCATTACAGCCGCACACGGTGGCAGGAAACCCTAGGCACCGCGAGAGAGAAGAGAAAGGGGTCGCAGTTTCCTCTAAACCAGGGTCGTTATCATCCAACTAGCGAAAGCGAGAAGGTAAAGCAGAGAGATCGGAAACGAAACCTAACCGGAGGGGAAGCATTGTAGACAGGCAGCACCGCACTATGCCACACCGTGCCACGCCGCACCGCACTGCGCCACACCGTGCCCTAAACCCTAAGCTTTTTTAATTACTCAATCTTAAGTAGAATATATGAGTTGAGTTCATAAGAAAAGTAGAAAAAGAAAATAATTTTGCTCTTATTGATTTGGCTTATTTTGTTGTTGAATGAAGTGAAGGCAATACTAAATGGAGAGGATATTTGTATGAGTGGACTACTCGATAAAGTTGTGGATGCATTTGGTGGTGGTGCATAGGAAGATGTGGAGGTTTTGGCACATATGAATCATCACTTCCTAAAGATAGTCTCGAGTTCTTTCGTTAACCCAAACAATTGTTGCTGCTTGGGGATTCTATCATGTTTTTAAGGTATTAGAATGGAGACTTGTAATTTGGAGGGAAACAAAGGAATTAGGTGCTTTTTTTCGGATTCTCTTTTTAATTAAATTAAATTATAAAAAAAAATATTTTTTATTAAAAAATCTCTTATTTATTTATTTATTATTATGATTATAATAAAAAAATATTTTTAATTATTATTAAGGTTGATCCTCATAATATACAAAGTAAAAGATTCAATCCACAACAAGTCTTTTACAGGGATAGTTCACCTTTTCTTATTTTTTGCGAGTCAGATATAGGATGAATCAGTATATGGTTTATCATCCCTAATATCTTGGAAGATTTCATTATTGTATATTCGACCTTATCTATTATTAGTTTGTATTTGTAACATTAAACTTATATGAATTAGAAAGGTAGACAAGTTTGGTCACTATTTGAACATAAGGTAATTATAATTAGGTATGAGTTCCCTACTACATTTAAAATTTAAAAGGAGTTCAAGTTTGAGAGGTTTTCTCATTAGGTGGAGGTAATAGGTTTCATCATCTTATCACAACAATAATCTTCTAATGTAGGTAGATAAACTAAAAGGACATCTATGAACAATATCAATATTTACACCAATCAAAGATCTATTAGAACTAAGATAGTTTAGACATATCAACCTGATAATTTGATGATTTGTTAGTATAAGAAAATCTATCATAATTAATAGGTTTGATGATGTAGTAGCCTTTGCTTTGATTGTAGGAGAAGAATGCAAGTCGTTTGAACACAGAAAGTTTTGTGCAACAATCATTTGTGTTGAATTTGTCAAGTAGGTTGTGGCTTTGCATAAGTAGTTCAAATCCCCTTTCAAATATGATGTGTGAGATTTGTAGAGCTATTAGAAGGAAGAAGGGTTGTTGGATGCAAGAAAGTTTATAGAAAGAAGATTGGACATTTGAGGTGAGAATCATCCAATATTGTGATCAAATAATCTAGAACTTTTGACGTTATTTTTTGTCATGCATAAGACTTATTAGGTGGCGTACAACTTTAGCTAGAAGGAAGGTATGAAAAAAAATGAGATCATATCTTATGTGGTTAGATTCATGTTTGTCAAGTTCTTATTTGTTCTTAAAAAAATTTGGATATAAAAGTTGTTGATTAATTTTTATAAAGCAACATTTGGTGCAAGAGTGTTTGGTGAGCTAGTTCATGGAGTATTTAAATTAAGATTGATTGCAAAGAATAGTTATTTGTTCTAAATCAAAGTGCATTCACTCCAAAATAAAATAATAGAACGTAACTAATGTTATGGTGAGTTGGTTGACATTTTTAGGAAATTGGACCATTGTGAGGAAGTAGTCATAAAGGACTCTAATGATGTGAAGTCATATCAAAAGTCAATTGAAAGATTACGGGTGCATATATTCTTTACTAGATTAGATGGTGGAGAAATCTTGTGTAAGGAAGTTGCATACAATGTAGAAGAATGTTATGCATTGATCCAGAAAGAGACAATTCAGTGAACAACATTGAAAACAAAAGCTATGATGATAAGGAAGCAAGCAAAGCAATTAAAAGGTTCTAAAAAGGATAGCTACAAGTGTACTCAATGTAATAAGGATAGACACATCAAGAAATGATGCTATGAAATCATAGGATACTTGAGTGGTAGGATCACAATTAGAAAAAAGAAGAATTCAAAAAGAAATTCAATTGTTGTTGTTGTAACTACCAATGAGAAAAAGGACTACAAAGGCAAGATGTTTCCTACAACTATAGGTAGTGATGATTCTAATGGTTATAATTCTTATCGTCTATGTTGATGACATGATAGTTACAAGAGAAAATCTAAAGAAACACGGTATTGAAAGAGTACTTGGTAAAGGAATTTGAGATGAAAGATCTTGATCCTTTGAAATACTTTCTTACAATTAAGATATCTCAAGATCAAAATCATGTATTTCTCTCTCTTAGCGAAAGTATGCGTTGGATTTATTGAAAGAAATTGGGATGACAACATACAAACTAGTAATTCTCCAATTGAAGGGGGATTGAAGTTGTGTATTGACGAGGGAGATTGATGTCTCTCTCACACAACGTATTGAATTTAGCTTATGTTTTTAGTGTGGTTAGTCAATTCATACATAATCCAGGTGAAAAATATATAGATATTGTTATACAAATTTTAAGGTACATAAAAACTACTTTTGGAAAAGGAGTTTTGTTCAAGAAGAACTCCAACTATAAAGATGTGATGGTTTATACTAATGTAGATTGAGTATGTGCTCTTGATGATAGAAGATCAACTTCTGTATACTTACATTTATAGGAGGTAAACTTGACACATGGAAAAACAAGAAATAAAAAGTTGTAATTAGGTTCAATGTTGAAGTTGAACTTAGAGGAATGATTTTTGGACTCTATAAAGGTTTTTGGTTCAAACTACTTATAAATTTAGGATATGTCCATGTGCATTGTGTTCAATTGTATTGTGATAATAAAGTTGTGTGTGACATTACTCACAATATTATCCAACATGACCATATATAAAATATATGAAGGTTGACATTTTTTTTATAAAAAAAATTTATAAAATTCTCAAATATTCAATCTAAAAATTAATTGATAAATATTATGATAATTAAACTTTTATAATATTATTAGATAAATTAGTAATGTGTAACATTGTATAACATTCATTCAAAAAAAAAAAAATGTTAAGATAAAAATATTTAATTAATTAAATCATATATTTATATATAATTTGACAAAATATTATATAATCATAATTTTTTTTATTTCATCCTGATTTATATACAGTTTTTTATTTAATTCCTGATAATAAAAGTAAAATATTACAAGAACAGACTATTTATATACAAAATAATATAAATAAAAATCATATAACAAATTCTATTTTTCAGTTCTTTTATTTATATATATATATAATATAATATAATATAATATAATATAATATAATATAATATAATATAATATAATATAATATAATATAATATAATATAATATAATATAATATAATATGTAACTATTGCTGTGCAATGTCCTCAATTACAGGATCAACCTAAAAATCTGGATAAAATATTATCATTCTTCATATTGTGCCACTAGTTTTTAAATACGAGGTAAATAAAAATAATTTGCGAAAGAAGATAGATAAGAAACTGAAGGACCGTACGAATTTCTTTGAATAGTTGTAATCATAATCCCAAAAAAAATGTGGATGAAGATAAGATGGCATCCAATATTATTTAAGTATGTGATTATTTGTTTCTAAATTAAACTTGGAAAGAATGATAGGTCATTCTGGTTCAAAATCATCAATATTGTCAAGCTCGTAAACACCATGAAGAATATTTGTTCCAAAAAATTAAAGTTAACCAACCACTAATTTAGCAGAACTCTGTCACACAAAAGTGTGCTTTTTTTAATGGCCTTTCAAGAACAATTGTTTGGGCCATCCATGAATCTTCTGTCTTTCATAATTGTATTTGGAGGTTCTTCACGAAAGCAACTAAACTTTGTACATGAAAAAGGAAAGAACAAGCGAATATACACCAGATTACTGTATTAAAAAGTGAAAATGTTTTTCAAATTTAAGGAAAAAAGAGGCATATATTATGTAACAGTAAAATTTTTATTAATAAATATATCTAAACAAAATATTTCTATCATATTTCCATTTATTGCCTATATAGATTCTATTACAGAATAATTTAAATATTTTTCTACAGCAGCAGAGTAATATATATATATATATATATATATATATATATATATATATATATAATAAATAAACAATTTTTAAGAAAAAAAAATTAAGAAGTTACTTTATCTCTTGTCTTGGTTATTAGCAGCAACTTAGGCTGATGGAAGACTTTGGATGCTGGGCGATACTTTTTCTCAAATTTAATTCTTTTAGTTTAATAATAATTTACTATTAAGCAATTTGATACGTTTAACAATTTTATTGAAATATATTTTGATATTATAATAAAAATTAATTTTAAATTTAATTCACTTTTAAAATATTAATTTAAAATATTAATTTATTTTATGAAATTTATATTTAATTAATATATTTTTATTTTATTTTATTTTTAAGTAATATTAAATTTTTAAAAATAATTTTAACTTTTATTAAATTTAATCATATATTTAATTTTTAAATTTTTTTAAGTAAATAATTTTAATTCACTTAGAATACCTAATCCAAATAAAACTTTTCTTGTGCTCTTAATTATTTATTTAGGTAAGATATTAATAATAATGTTTAATAATAAACTTTAACATATATTACCACTAAAAATATGTTATAAATTTTTTATTATTAAATATATTGTATATTATGTTGGATTAAAATTGTTCAATTTTAAAAATTGAAGCACTAAATGTGTTTATTAAATTTTCTTAGGGAGAAAAATTGTACATTGATAAAATTTCAAAGAAAAAACATAGATTTTTGTAACTTTCTTTTCTTATAATAACATTAATAAAATGCCAATGGTTTAATCTTAGACTTTAGTTATAGTTTATAAATTTTATTGTAATAAATAAGATTAAATTAAAAAATATTAAATATTAATAAAAAAATTTCTAATAATACATTATCTAATAATTAACAACATAATTAATATTATTAGTTAATAAAGAAATTAATCAAATCATATTCACCTATTTTATATAAAAATTAAAATTCATTTACAATATATATTTTTATGTTATTCTCAATTGTTTATAAAAAATTAGTGTCTAAAATAAAATTGAATGAATTTACTAATTTGATACAAAGTTATATGAAATATTATATGTGAATTAAAATTAAAATTTATTATATGTTTAAAATATATATATATATATATATTATTTTATAAAATAATAAAATATTTTATATATTATAAGAAGATATAATTTGTATTTATATTATATTATTTTCTTAATAAATATTATCTTATAAATATTTTTCCAAAAAAAAATTTAAATATATAACAATAATCTTATTTATTAAGATATTATTACATTATAATTAAAATTATTAAATAATATGAAATATAAGATTATCTTAAATATTTTTAAGAATTTAGAAAAGAGAGAATAATAAACACCATAAATATAATTACACCTACAATATACAACAATTTTTTATATATTTCTCGCTCAAATCATATAAAATATATCTATTAAAAAAATTTAATATATATAAAAACTTTTATTTTATCCTTCAAATTATAATTTTAATTAGAAGAGTGTTATTCTATATCTTTATCTGAGAGTTTTTTTTAGTTTCTATTAGATTTTTTTTAATGTAACTAAGTGTGATAATAAGAATACTTCATTTAAATTAAATTAATTATAATAAATTTTTTTAAGATTTTAAAAAAATTGAAATAATAATTTAATAATTAGGGTAAATAAATATAATTTGAATTTTTTTATCTTTTTATTTTATACTTTTGTATAAATACATTTATTTATTAGATCGACCACTAAATATATGGGAAAAGTTTTAAAATTTTTTTTTTTAAAAGATAATTTATTCTTCTAATTAAAATTTAGAATGCTGAAAAAGTTATTACAAAAAATTTAGGAATAATATATATATATATATATATATATATTTGTGTGTGTGAATAGAGATTATATAGAAATATGAGAAAGATTAATGAGTGGAAGAAGAGAATAAGCGAGAAGTTAATAAATAATATAGAGATTATTTTTTAAAAGATCCTAAGTAATACGTTAGTCAAATAAAGATAATTAAGAAGAATAATAAATATATTATTTTTTAAAATGTTCAAAGTAAATAATCTCGTACTTTCTCAACCAACAGAGATTAAAATATTGACTATAACTAATTTTGAAACAAATTATAATAAAAATATTAATGTTTAATTGAAAAGTGTAAAATTGTTCAATTTAAATGGTACTTTTTTAAGCGTCTTTTAAGTTTCTATTGCATAAATTAAGAAATATAAGTTTTTTTTAATTTTAATAAAATACTTATAATATTTTCAGTTTTTTATTTTTTTAGATGATAATAAATACATATATAAATTAATTAAAATTAGGTAATAAAATAGTTAAATAAAAAAATCTTTTAAAATTCTCACAGTCAAAAGAATTCGTTAGAATATTTTAGAAAACTAAAAAAAATTGTAGTCATTTTCAAAGAAAGTTATTAGGTATAGAGGGAGCGATAAAAACGTTTTATAATTCTTTTATATCATAAATATATTAAATATAGTCAGAATTTATAATAATTTTAAAATTATTAATAAATAAGAATAAATCTATCTCATATTTTAAATTATTCATTATGAAATTAAATAATTTCAATATTTATTCAATTATATAAAAAATATTTATCTTCAACATTTTAATTTACAAATATTTGAACTATAAAAGTAAAATAACGATTTCCTTAATTTATCTATGAATGTGATTAAGATTCTTTTGAAAAAAAATATAATAACTAAAAAATATTTAAAATTTTAAAATTTCTTTATTTATTCTAAAATGGTTATTTATTCTAAAATTTTGATTCGATCGAAATTTGAGTAAATTTTAAATTTAATAGCTTTTGGAAGGGAATAAGAATATTTTTTTTCTAATCTCTCTATTTTTACATTTTTCAGAATTTCAAATCCTTTGATTAAGTGTTCTTTAATTTCTCATAATCTTCTCAACCTTATTTCCTAATTTTTTCTTCATTCTTCATTTATTTTGGAATCTAAGGACATTTATAAGAAAATTACAAGAAAGAAGACGTATTGCACTAATTCATTATACATTTAAGTAAGTGTGAAACTAAACTCCAACAATTTTAGGGTTTTTGATTAGAGGTTAATTTGGGAGGTTTGAGAAAAATTAGGAAATTTTGACCAATTCTTGCTCGGAAATGATGGTACTTAGGATGTTTTATATTTTTAGATCCTTGGAAAAACTTTTAACATTTAGAATTCTTTTGCAACTTCAAGATCTTGTTGAAATTGAAGGTAAGGAAAGTTAATTAGATTAAACCTCTTTAAAATTTAGGAATTTATAGATATGTTGAATTGTTCTTGTGAAATTGATGGAGAATATATTATATATATATATATATATATATTGAATTAAAACGAAATTTAGAAACATTAGGAGTTGTTTGGATTAAAAGGTGGATTTAAGGGAGAAAAAAAGGAAAAAAATAAAGAGAAAAAGAGAAGAAAGTGAGGTTGTTTGGATTAAGCGAAAAAAAAAATAAAAAAAAAAAAGAAAAAAAGTTAAATAATTATTTTTATATTTTTATATTGTTTTTTAATTATTTATTATTATTAAAATAAAATATTTATTGTTTAATTTTATATTTTATTATTATTTTCTAATTTTATTATTATAAAATATAAATATTATTAATAATTATTTATTATTTTAATTTTATTTATTAATATAATATAATAATAAATAAAATATTAATATTTTATAATCAATTATCTTGTATTATATAATATTTAATTATATATATGTACCTTTCTTCACCATTTAAGTGGGGAAGAAGAAGTGGATGATTTTCTCTCAGAATTAGTAATATTTTTTTTTATTATTTTAGCAAAATCATTTTACATTCATCTTCATATATAATATTTCTCTAAATCCAAACAGAAGAAATAGGAGTTTAGAGTCACTTATCTTAATTTAAGATTTGAATTTAATTTTAGTTCGAGCGAATGATTTCTGTTCAAGCGATTTGTTCTTGTGTGCATTTTTGCTCAAACATTACACCTTTCACAGTGAAAATACTTCAGATTTAAACGTGTTCTCGAGTTCATTTTCCTTTGAGTGAGAGTGATTTCACAAAAGTGAAAATACTTGGATTTTTTTTTAAACTTGCCTAAGTTCTAAAATGAAATTATTCATCTCAAATAATTAAGAAATATTAAAAATTCATTAAATTAAATTAATGTATGCTGAAATAAATTAGGTAATGTATGATTGTTATTAATTGGTATAGAATATTGTTGAATTTGTTACAAAATATATATATATATATATTAAAATACAAATTAATATAATTTTAAAATTTTAAAAATAATACTGAAATAAAAATAAAAATCTTTAAAAATCAAACTATAAAAAATATAGAAGAAGTATGAAATAAAGTAAAGGTATTAAAGTTTTTCATGTTCTATTTATAAAGATTTTGAATAAAAAGATCTGAATATATTTAATTAAAACTATATTATATGAAAGTATTTTTTTTATAAGTATCGTTTAATTTTATTAAATATTAAAATATAATAATGTTTATTGATTTTAATATAATAATTTTATTTTTAAATCATAATAAATATATAAATGAATTAAAGATAAATAATATTATCTTAAAAGAAAAATGAAAATGAGATGGAATTAATTTTACGAAGATGGTGGTGGGTACAATTGTCATTATGAATGTGGTCATTTTAAGCCCTATTCCCACAGGGCACTTTTTCAACCATTTTCTACCGAGAACTGAGAAAAGTCACTGTTTCTTGTCTTGTCATTTAGCACTTAGCACGGTGAGAGAGAGAGAAAGAGAAAGACCGCGCCACCAACACACCCATTCATAAAGAACCATTTGGTTAGGGTTTTTAGGGTTTTCGGGACATGGGCTCTTAGTAAACAACAATGCCAAAACGAAAGTTCCCATTTTTATTCTCATTATTTTATGCTTATACCCATCTTTTTTTTCTTTTAAATTACATTTTTCTTATATACACAATTTTATTTATGTTTAATTCTACTTATATCTAACCTAAATTTATTCTCTCTAACTAATAATTACATATTTTGTAAAATATTTTACAAACGTTACATCAAAATTAATTTATTTTTTAATGTATTCTTTATTTAATAATTCATTAAATTAAATATTTAATAATTATTAATTGAAAAATATAGAATATATTCAAGCAATAACTATTTGACAACTAAAAGATGAATATAAAAATGTTTATATTCACAAGTTTCCATGAATGTTTTTCTAATTTATTGTCATTAAATGTTTTTATTCACACAAAATTTAATTATGTTATTTATTTGTTTACATAATTTTTTGGAATGCAATTAATATTCTGCTTACTCATGATAAGTATTCAATAAAAAAATTCAAAATAGTTATATTTTAGTATAATATTGATTACTTTTTCTACTATGACATATAATAAATGTTATTTTAGTTTAGTATAATATTAATAATAAAATTATTACTATATTTCATGTATTTAAATATGAAAGCAACAAATATAGTCGTTAAGAAAAATCAAGACAAAAAAAATATCTGCAACAGTTAAAATGTGAAAGATTAATTAAAATATTTCAGCGGTTTTCAGATAAAAATTCATTTAATATTTTCTGCGTGTTTAAAAAATAACTGAAATTTATAAAATTAAATTGATCTATTGAATGTAAAGACTTGTAATTTATGATTTTTTAACAACTTTTATTAAATTCAAAGAAAGTTAATAATTTTAAATTCACTTTTGAAAATTTTATCTAAACAAAAAATAATTAAAATTATAACTAATTAAAATAATAATAATCAACCATATATATATAATAAAAAAATAAATATATTTTTAGTCCTGATATATGCTTAATGAATTATAATTTTTTTTATTTTGCATCTCTATAAAAATTGAAATAATATTTGAAAGTTTTTATAAACCTATGAATTCTAATTTTAGTTTTTATATGATATATTTCTTTATTTCTTTAAAAATTTGTAATTATTTATTTTCATATTAAGGTTGATGAATATTATTCTATAAATTTTTTAAAAAATATATTAAAAATTAGTATTTATTAGTTGAAAGTTACCATTTTAACTTTTATTCAACATAAAAGTAATGAATTAGTGATAAAAAAATAGTATGAATTTAGAATTTTTGATTAAGAAGGGTAAAATGATATAAGTTTGATGAGTATGTGAAAGATGATGAAAGAAATGGAAAAAGCAGAGTAAAAAAGATTTGATGTGATAATAAAATAATTTTGTTGGAAGATTTTGATGAGTTATTTGATGAAGCTTGTCCAGCAATTAAGTGTAGTGTACGACTGAATTGTCTTTAATTGTGGCTACCCTCCCCACCATTCCTCACCTCACCACATCCTTTCTTTCCTTCTCCTCTATTCTTTCTTTCTTGGTAACAGTAATATTTGTATCTTCAGCTGCCAGGCGCCGTTTCCTTTTACTCTCTCTTTCTCTCTCTTCCTTTTTCAAAATCCAGTTTTTACTCACTCTGATCATCCCTCCACTGCCTCCTCAGTCTTCTCCATAACCTTCCCAATTCTTTTTCTCCTTCCTCTCTCCCTCTCTCTCTCTCTCTCTCTCTGTCACACCCCCATCACACCAAATTCAAATTTCACCACCCAAAACAATGGTAGGTACTTACATACTACACACTTTCTTACATTTTTCTCCTTAAATTTACTCACCTTTCACACACCTCACTGCTTTCTTCTTTCCCTATTCCATTTTTATCCCTCTTTTCAACTCACTCATCAAAATTCAAATTGCAAAGGGAAGAAAATAATCATGGTCCATGTCTTTTCTTCCTCTTTCATGTTCCATTTTCTGCCTGTTTCCTCAATTTCTTTTAATTCAATTCATTCCTTCACCTGTGCTGCAGTTCGTTTCTTCCTCCTCTCATGTTCCTCGTTGGCTTCAAGTCCTCCTCACCGAGAAGTTCTACAACGCTTGCATAATTCACGAAGAGGCAAAGAAGAACGAGAAGAACGTGTATTGCTTGGATTGTTGCATCAGTCTCTGCCCTCACTGTTTGTCCCCTCACCGCTCTCATAGACTCTTGCAGGTTCTATTCACATAAGATGCAAACCAACATGAACAAAATGAAATTCCTACCGTGAAAGTTCTTTTAACTTTGCTTTACACCCTTTTGCAGATTAGGAGATATGTCTATCATGATGTTATAAGGTTGGATGACGCTACAAAATTAATTGACTGCACTTCGGTTCAAGTAAGTTTTCTGTTTTTCCTTCAATTTTTAAATTCAGGTTCAGTTCATTCAGCACAATTGAGCCAAGTTATCAAACTTCGTTACCACACACTTCAAAAAATTCTAGCTGTGGCTAATTTCCTTCTTGCACCTTCAACCTAAGGACTTTTCAATTAAGCTAAGAAGAGCAATTTGACAAGTTGGAATTTCAGTGTGGTTTTTTTTCTTCCATGTCTGTTTTACATGATAGTGGGTGGCAGTTGCACAAATGGGTGGGGTGTTTTGTGAAATGTTTTGAGCTCATTCACTCACACCCACATGGCTACTTTCTCTCTCTACAGTCATACACAACCAACAGTGCAAAAGTGGTATTTTTAAACCAAAGGCCACAGACAAGGAACTTCAGAGGCTCCGGCAATTTCTGCAGCACCTGTGACAGAAGTCTGCAAGACCCATACCACTTCTGCTCCCTTTCTTGCAAGGTCCCCTTTTGCCACTCCCAATTTCGCCTTCTCACCAAGTTATTATTACTATTATTATTATTATATTATTCCATAATGTAAAATATATTCCCACCTTTTTTGCGTATTTTTTGTTCTGGGTCTTTTAACATTCATATACATGTTCTGTTGTTTCACAGATCAATTATCTCATCAGAACAACGGGTTCTCTCTGCGGATATCTCTTCGAGTGCAACTACTTGCCATTACCAGAATCTGGGCTCGACGATGGTCAGATGACCCCTGACTCGGTTCTCGAGCCGGCCGGTTCGGCCCGAACCTCGTCCGGTTCAGGAGGGTATGGCGGGGTGGATTGCAGGACCACCCTGGCTTGCACTGCCACCACTGAGATTGTGAGGAAGAAGAGAACCGGCGGCTCCGGTTTCCGGCCCCCGTGCCGGCCAGCGTGCTCACCGGTGACGGAAATCTCGGCGGGTCTGATGAACCGGAGGAAAGGAAACCCCCAGAGGTCCCCACTGTATTGAAGAACTTGCTAGAGGGTGAGGAGGTTCTTCGAAATGAAAACCATCTCATGAAAAAAAAAAAAAACTTTTGGTATTTTGTTATTATCATTAGCAATTATTCTGAATATTATTATTATGGAGTTTAAATCTGGGGCTGGACCTTACTACACTTTATAGGGAAGAAAAACCTCCTAGTTTTGTAGATCATCACCCTCTGCTTTTGTTGCTGCTATGTATCTATGTACCCGGTTTGTTAGACCACAGTGTGATGATTTATTGAGGTTTATTAGTGTTACTGTTACAGTAGTATATATAATTTGATTTGGAATCTTGTGCTGAAAATAATTGGTAGTTTTATAGGAAGATGGTTTGACCTGAACAATAACTATGTTTTGGGTTATAATGTTGGAGGAGAAGAAGGAATTGGGTGATAGTGGAAAATGTGTGTTGGATTAGGAGGAAGATGAAAGGTTGGAATGGAATGGGGAAAAAGCAGAAAGCAGGGTTTTTAATTTTTCAGAGGAAGAGGAAGAGGAAGAGGAAGTGGGTATGTGTTGAGTGACTACTAATGTTATGGTAATCCGAGAATAGGAAGGATTGGGTTTGTACTGGAGGTTAATTTGTCTTATTTTTTTCTTTGTGGTTTCTGGTTCGTAGTGCAGCGTCGTGACAAAATTCAAAGACAGTGGTCTTTAATTTATTGCTATTTGTCCCTATCCCATTGCGCTGCATTTGAGGTGTCCTATGGGAAACTTGCAACTTCTTTATTCAACTCCCAACCATTCGAATCATATATATTTAATGGTCCATTTTTTCACAACTTTACGTCACCATAAATATCCTCACTTTCAGGAAATTAAATCCAATCAAATATACTCTTTTTATTTTATTATATATTATTAACTCAAATTATTATTGCAAAATTATTTTTTCTATTATTCATACAAATATTGTTTAACATTTTTTAATTTATATATATATATATATTTTTCAGATTAAATTTAGGACTTTTATGGATGACAATCATTTTAAGTGTCGATATTATTGTGTATACTCGTCATTAGAATTCGAGAGATTCTTGTTAAAATAATCTCCTGAAATACTTTCATCTCGTCAAATCGTTTTAAAAGGACATTTAAATTCCATTAATATAATTATTCATCTTTCTTATTTTTATGGAAAATGACATTTACATTCCATTTATAGTTGCAATAATCATTCATCTTTCTTGTATCATTAATAAATTAATATTCACACTCTTTATTATTTTACATTAATATTAAATTATATGTAAATGTAATAAGAAATTAATAAATCTAATCTTTTATACTTTTATAAGATAATTTAATTAGGTAATAATATTTTTCTAATTCTTAATATATAATAATTAAATCATTCATTTTTTTCGATAAAAAATCCTTCAATTTTATATTTTTAATTTTCATAATTTTATCTTATTTAAGCTTCAATTAATATATTATTTTATAAAAGACTAAATGTCATTTTTTAGTCCTTTATCTTTTGTTCTTTTTATATATTAAGTTTCAAAAGTTTCAACATAATATTTTATGTTTTAGAAAAGGTTCATCTTGATTTTTAAGTAAAATGTTCAATAATAGGTTAACAAAGTTAGATAAAGTGCTGTTGATAGAGTTTAAAAGTCTCAAATTGGCATTTTATATTTCTAAAAAGGTTAATTTTGCACTTTATATTTTTAAAAACGTTGATTTTTATTTTTTAATAAAACATTAAATAGGTTAACGAAACACTACAGTCAACATTATCAACATTGTGTATACCCGTATCCATTGGAGTGTTGAGAAGAAAATGGATATTGATGTATATTTTTGTTGAATTAAAGAGAATCCTATTTTTTTTTTTCTAATGGATAATAGAATAATTAATGGGTATGAGTTTGGGTTGAATTTGTTTATGCAAGAATAAGGGAGGAAATGGAAGAAAGTGAGAAAATGTGTTAATTACTGGTTGGCAAGTGGAGTCCATTTGACCCACCATATCTGAGCAAAGGTCTCAGCTAGTTGTCGTTTTCAAGTTCTGGGTAAAAGGGTGACTCTTCATGTATCATATCCCATTGGATATCATATTGGCTTAAAAGCATAAAATGACATTTCATCTAAGAACCCTTTCTTTAACTTATTGCATTTCAAGCAACAACTTCGGTTCAATACCCCAAAAACCCTTCCTAGTTATCACATGACTATAAAGAATAATATTTATATTTTCCCTTTTTTTTTCCTCTCTTCTCTTGTCTTATGCTACCACCCTTTATCTGAGTTCATTCACTTTTGTCTTATAGTTTCTATTTTTGTCTCTTTCACCTCAAACTAACCCATCATATCCACAATGTTTAATCTTTTAATACTTTTTTTTCTTTCTTTCCTTTCTTTCTAATTTCTATTTTCTTTCTCCCTCTTTTTCTCTCTCAAATCGCTCAAGTACTTTTTCGGACGGACAATTTTTTATAGCTCCAACTTTGTTTGCCAGTATGAACAACAAAGTTAGGTTCAAATAATGATAAAAAAAAAGTCCCTTATGCTTTTATCTCTTTCAATTTTGATTCCTACACTTTACTTCTTAAGCTGTTACTTCATACAGAGTTTTATCTGTTATGATGAATTTATTATAAGAAAATTCATGTTCGATCGCCATACAGTTTGTTGGAATATTTTTAAGAAAAATATCATAAGAATATTGTATCAATGATGATGGATTTATTATAAAAAAATTTGATACAAACTCCAATTAAAATTTTTGAGAGGATATTTTATAAGAATATATATTATATTATATTGTTGATTTCTATATAATACGAGATTCTACTAAAAATTATTTTTAAGTTGTTAAAATATATTAATTGATTTTTTTTTTTCGAATTCGGTAAATTTTTATCTGTAAGTTTTATTGATGTAAAATTGGTAAGTATTTTTTTAAAAGAAAGTGTAAATAATTTGAAAGAATATATATTGTCATATAAAAAATTGTCAATTAATAAAGAAATAAAAATATATTTACAAAGAAAATCAATGAAGATAATATAATATGTGGTTTGTAATATATCTAAAATATATTATCTTACTTGTATAATTTCGAACAGAAATATACAGTCTAGAGTCCACTTCAATTACATGATCGAGATAATTTCAAAAAATTTAAAATAAAATTAATATCCTACTAGACTACTTATTTATATCCTTTCAAGGAAAAGTCATAACTTCTACTTTTTCATTGATGAAAATCTTTCTCTTAACCTATTATTTGTTCCCGTGTAAGAAACACGATCATAATAGTTAAACACACATAACACAATAGAGTAAAGTAAGTTAGTGATACAAAGAACATGGAAAATCAATAAACATTCATATCATTTAAAACAAAATATATCATTGAGTGTAAAGCCTACCTAAGGCTTTACACATTGTAAATTCATATTCACAAATAAGATTGACGTCTTCTGAAAGACGATCTTGGATATCTAAGGTTAACACATGATGTATCTCAAAACATAGACCACAGGCCTTATAATAACCGACTAAGTGAGTCTGTTTCACCTCAACATCATCCATGTATAAAAAACAAGACCATGAGTCTTATCACAACCAACTAATTGAGTCTGTTTCACCTCAATGTTATCCCCTCACTACTCATAACCAACATTACATCAAGGTAGTTCCATCTGCCTGTCTTTTTAGAGCAACTGATGGAACCTCCATTGACCTCTCACCACATGTGATTTCAGTCTATATGACTTTGATCCACATGTAAGTCTAGATACCTTATATCATATCCCTAAATCCATACACACTAAGCTACTACATGCCACATCCCATTTACAAAATCCACTTATTCTCAATAAGAATTTCACGGCCTCATGCCCATTTTCACGCTCATCATTCTCACACATGGTATAATACTTGAAGTTTAAACAGAATTATCATCCTCAAAATAGAACAAATCCGCTCAACGAATTATGCAAAATCAAAAATTATGCAAAAGAAATATCCTTGACTTCCATGGCCCAATTTTTCATTTTATGCATCTAAGGTGCTCTAAAATGGTTCATGTCATATTTTTTTATTTCATAAATAAATAATGGACCAAGTAACTCAAGGTAGTCTTTCTACAAAATTCCTAGTTAAATCCAGATTCCCAAAATTAATTAAACCAACCAATATCAGTTCAACCAGACTATCAAAGTCCCTGTCAACTCAAGTTGTACCACTATAGATTTCAATCATATTCAAACAAACCAAACAAGCATATTATTGTCCACACTGACAACTCACAATAAATTTCACTAGCAATTCATCAAAACAGATAATTCAATCTACATTTCCAATCAAAATCAAATGTAGACACAAGGATAATTAAACCAGAATTAAGTTGTTATAAAAAAGTTAATTTCTCATATGTTTAACATAGTTATTTTAATTTACAAAGTGATTTATATCATACATTTTCCAGTAAATGATGGGTTAAAGTAATTCAAAAAACAATTCCTTCACAAGATTTCACAGTTTCACTCACATTCACCACATGACCAACTCAATAAAATATCCATTCAATCCACATGCCAATGTTACATCCATGTCAGATAATACTACTTTGCAATTCTTACATGTTCAAGCAACAAAACAAGCTATTTCAATATTAAGAATTTCAAAATCACAATGATACTTCAACAATTTATTCAGCACACAATTCTTACCCAAAATTCCCATACTTTAAACCTCTCATCTCTCAGTTTGCCCAAACAGACCTAGATATATAATTCTCACAGTACAATATTTCCTCATCCTATGGTTAATGAAGAATAGATTTCAAAACTAGCTTCCCTTACTTGATTAGGAGTCTGAAATTGTCTTTACTCCTTCCCACAAGGCAAAGTTCAAAGTGCTCTAACTAACTACAAAATACCTGATTCACAATCTAACTACATTTTTAAGAACCTAAACTCAAGTAGAATAACATTGATAGAGAAAAGGGCACATGCAAGGGGATCAGGACCCACATGCAAACACCCCACAGTTATGTCTTAGAAAGATTTGAATACGAAAAACTTACCCAAAACAAAACTTCAATCGATTAGAAATGATTTACTCTTTATAAGCTTCAACTAAGTACTTTCGGATCTTAAAAAAAATGAGAGATGAGAGAAAAAGGTTAAAGAAAAGGTAAAAAGTATAAAGAGAATGAAACTTCTAGAAAAATAGTGATTTTCAAATAATAAAAGATAAAATATTTAGTTTTTCTTTTTATAATTTTTTTAAAACTTAATTAAACAACTTTCACTAATTAAATTTTGTCTCACTTGATTTAATTTTCACTAAGTCTTACAGAATTAAGTAAGAAACTGATATAATTTATGAGAAAAAGGATGAACTCTGCTGGTAAGAAGGAACGAAAAAGAAAAAGATTATGAAAAGTAAAATATCAATATGTAAGTTATTTAGAATAAATATATGTGAAAAGCCGTTGAAATTTCTCTGGAGACACACTACGTAATTATAAGTGATTATATGGTGACAAATATGTGGTTTTTCTATGTTATATCTTTGTAGAAAAATAACTGTTTTTAATCGATAAATAAGGAAATATACTCTTGTTTTTATGTTTTTTTTTTTAAATTTAAATTAGCAAAATTCTTAATTTTTTTAATATAAAGTATATTTAATACTAATTTAAATTATGAAATATAATTTTAAACCTGGAAAGATAATAAATTAATAATATAAAAATTTAAAAATATTATTTGTATGTATATTTTTATTGAATAAAATTGATTTTAAATACGAACAGTAATATTATATTTTTTTTGAGAAATTATAAATAAAAAGATCTTTAAAAATATATTTGTTTTAAAATTATACTTTATAATAAAGAAATAAAAAAAAATCTTCAGAAAATCATTTTAAAGTTAAATGATAAATTTAAATAATGTAAGACTGAAATTATAAAAAAATAGGTAAAATTAAAACTGGAAAATGTAAAATAAATTGTAAGAAATATAAAGACTAAAAGTAAATTATCATGGATAGAAAAAAATTGGTAAAATAAATTAATGTAAATGATGAGTTAAATTATAAATAATTTGACTAAATTTATCATTTTTATTTTAGACATTTCTGAGTATACAATTTACAATTTGTTACACTTTTTTTTAATATTAATCTTATTTATATTTCACTTCTCTTAGTGATTACCTAAATTTTTTTATATTTTACAAAATATAAAAATTAAATTTAACTTCCTATTTTCATTTATTATAATGTCTTGAATTACGTATAAATAAAAATTAAATCTTTTCGTTCTTGTTTTTATTATTTATAACTCTTTCTTTAATGCTTGCCACTTTAATACTTACATCTTTTCATCTTAATAATTCTATTCAAATTTAAAATCTCCGATTATAATTATTTTGATATTCTTTCATCACTTTTTCTTGATTTCCATATATCTTTCGATATTTTGTAATTTTTAATACAACAACTGTAATATATCAAGACATTTTTCCAAAGGAAAATAAAATTATTTCTATTACAATAAGATCCATTAATCTCCAAAATACCTAACTAATTTGAAATTATATTAATACCAAATTATTATATTACACCATAAATATAAAACAAAATTACTTTTTATTTTTCTACCGTGAATGAGTTCCTCCTTTAACATATTACCTAACATAATACATCCTTACGTAAAGAATACGATTATAATAACAAAATATAGAAAATGGTAATTTAATAGAAATTATGAATGAAGTATTGAAATTTTAACTTTTTAACAAAATTCATCAAATACATGATCACATAATGGATGTAAGGATTTACCTAAGATTTTACACTCTTAACACAAATATAATAAGATGAACATCTTTCGGAAGACTATATTGATTTAACATATATAAGACTAACATATGATGCATATTTGTGCACCACGAGCTTATCTGACCGATCGCTGAATCTTTTCCACCTTAGAGTCATCCCACAATTCCGTACCACCAAATTTGTATCAGGGTAACTTTGACCAATTAACCCTAAAAAACAATTGGTAAGACCTCCATCAACTTTCATGATATGTCATCTTAATCTATGCGACTTAGATGATAATTAAAATCTGGATACCGTATAACATATCCCTAAATCCATACACACTAAAGTACTAAAGATTCTAATATAATTTCAAACACTCAATTCCAGTCTCCTCTCAATAGAAGTTCTACAGGTCTCATTGCCATTTAAATTCATCATGTGTAGATTCCTAAAAAGATTCACTTTGATACTTTTCATCCCATTCCAAAGAAAATAAATTTTTAGCTACAACTCCAATCCGCTTCTCAAAATACAAGATCCACTCAACGAATGAAGATCCACCTAACGAAAACGAAATCCACTCAACGGAAACAAAATTCGCTTAGCGGAAATGAAATCCGTTTAGAGGATTTAAACCCAAGAGCAAACCTTGGTTTGAGACTGGTTCCGCTTAACATGGACATACTCTGCTCAACGGATTAAGAGCCAAATTTTGCTTAGCGCAAACCCATCCGGTCAATGAATTTGGGACCCAGGAGTCCCTAGAACTAATCCACTTAGTGAATCTCTCTATGCTCCACGAATTATGCAGAAATAGGGGTTCTACATAACATGAAACTTGACCCAAAATAACAATCAACATATTAACAAACAATCAAATCACAACCAATTAATCTATTTTCAACATTTAAAGTCTCTTACCCTAAATTTCATAGAAATAAACTAAAATCACTAGCTTCTTTTACCTTTTTTCTTTGTGTTTATTATTCCTTTCCCAAATTTAAGTTAAGTTCTAGGGAACCAACTAGATCCTTGAGTTCCTAAACAACAAACCCAACACATCATCATAAACCCAATTGGTCTAGACTCACATTAATGAGAAAACCCCTCACAAACAACCCCAAAGGCAAAATCCTCTTACAAAACCTAACTTTTAAAAATGATTTAGAACACTAAAAACTTACTCTAATAAAAAATTTCTATTAATGAAAAAAAGTTCCTCTCTTCAAGAGCTTTTCAATAGTTTAATTGAGTTTTAAAAAAGATAAAAGATTAATTAGAAATCTTAAAAAAAAAAAAGACAAAAAACTTATAAAAAAATAAATTTTAGAAAAATAATAAATTTTGAATAATAAAAAAAAATATTTAATTCTTTATTTATAATATTTTTAAAATTTAAATTAAACAACTTCATTATTTACTAATTAAAATTTCTCATCTCAATTAAATTAATTTCAACTAGATCTTTATAACACCTCCTTGTAACAATTTTATATAATTTTAAAATATCTTACTAAAGTACCTAATAAATTTATAATATTTAAGTTTTTCCTCAGTCTTCTGTGCTACTTTTATTTTTATATATATCTAGTATTTTTTCTTTATTTTTATGCATTCTAATTTCCAATTCTCCACCTTCCTAACAATTTACTTTCGAACCAGTGATTGTATTTTTATAAAACAAATTTAATCCTTCATCTTTTAGATTCAACTTGGTTAATTTAAGTCTCTTTCACCGTTTCACTCTTCTTTCTCAACAAAATTTGTTTTTCATTTCTTAAAACTCATCAATAAACATCTCTTTTTATTAAAGATATATTCGAAAATAGTAAAGTTGAAACACTTAAGTTTTCTTTTTAAACATTCAATATTCTTACAATCATCAAATAATATCTTGCTTTCGTAAACATACTTAAATAAGACATCATGGAATGGATTTAAGTAAAGAAATTGAGAATAATTTACACATCATTTCACCCAAATTTCTAAAGTTTTATTTTAAAAGAAGAGATAATTAGTACAAGAAAAAAAAAAAACACAAGGCCCAAGGCAATTCAATAGAGTTACAAGTATTTCCCAATATCCAGCTTAAACCTTTTCAATTCACACTTCCCACGCTTATAACCCCAAGAAACCAAACCTTTTAAATATGAAGTACTGATGGCACGTGCTCAAACATCCACACATTGATTTATCGATAAAATATCAATGGATGATTTTTCATCAATAACTATGTTCTTGGTAAATATTATTGATGGATTACTAAGTCCGTTGGTAATTACCAATGATATTCTATAGGATAATCCAATCATTCATGAATTGTAATAGACATTAGGGTGAAATAAAATTGTTTAGAAAATATACAAATTGTATAAACGTTCTCACATGTAAAATATTAACAAATTAAACTAAAGTGAAAAATAAAGGAAGTAAAACATCTTAAATTAAAAATATCTAAAATATAAATAAGTTAAATTTAAATTAAAACTATTTTTAGTATTATCTAATAATTATTATAATATGATAGATGAAGTTGTTCTCTTAATTATTTTTTTTATTGTTATTCTCCCATCTTATCGGAAAGGTAGGTGTTGTTGGGAAGATTGATCATGTTGATGATGTCGAAGTAAGCTTTGAGTGTTAGGAGATGGATACTACAAAATTATATCAATAAGGGATTGTAACAATAGGATATCGCGATTTATGTGTTCATTATTCTCCTTTATGTGAAGATCTTCTTCTTTGTTTGTAGTAAGTTATTGTCGAAGTTGATTAATTTCTTCATTATCGATGGATGAGGTGGATGCTCTCTTCTGATGCATCAAGGGGTCATTCCCACCTTGATAAACTCACGTGAGCTTCTAACCCTACACAATCTTCCTTTATATTTACCTATAACTACTTCTACCCAACATCGAGAACTAATGATCTCTTGTTGTGTAGGGTTAGTAAGAACTGAATCATCTTCACCACCATATGAACCATCCTTTGATTTGAGTTGAGATAATATAATCTTAAATTCCTACTACAATTAAAATTAAGACATTAGTGAATAAATGACAATAATATATGAAAAATAATAAAATAAATATGGCAAGTGTTTTACATGAGTTTTCCTAGATCTTTCTTAAACAAACTAGAGAACATCCTTACTTATATGGGTTTATTGAGAGGCCTTTCAACAAAAACAAAGGGTCCAAGTTGTCGTGGGTACAATACATATTAACATGAAATTATTTATTCAACTTTAAACTTATATAGACAATTCTATTATTAATATACATACCATATGAATGATATGCTCATATATATATGCTGATGGAATCATTAGTGTGTAAACTACCACCTTCTCAGATGTCTTATTTTTTTGGGTTTGTGCTTATTTGTTATTGGAGAATTCTAATGTGTTAGCAACTTGTTCCATACACTATCTATAATCCATTCTAGCCTTTGACTAAAAATCTTAGCATCCTTAAACATCTTCGAAAGTTTGTGGGAAACTTTCATTTGAAAAGTTGTCTTAATAATTTTCATGCTTTGGTCTCCACTCTACCTTACTCTATAGTAGTATAAATATTATATAAAACAGATTGAGAAAATTAAGAATGAAATTTTAAATAAAATTCATGCATTTATATTACGTTATTACAAAATAAAACTACCTTAAAATATTGAACATATTACTACTTATCACTCTCAAGAATTGCTCTCCATGTTGCCTAATATTGCAAAAATTGTTGCTTGATAGAATTCATAATAGTTTGTGGTGCAACCTATATGGAACAAATCTAATTATGAAAAAGAGTGATGAAAATTATACTCTAAACAAGTAAGGAATTTTATGATAGATAGGAAAAACTATTTAAATAAATTTGTAAATATTACCTTCGGCTATAAGGTTTGATTATAGGCCAATCTTGGATAAGAGAATCATCTTCTCCAACTTCTAAATCAACATCAATTTGAAAATTTCTTACTAGAAGATTTGGTGATGCAATTAGTGTAGGAGAGTGACCTTCAAGTAAGGATGGTGCAATAGTTGCAATTGGGGATGAAAATAGTGTGGATGGCGTAACATTTATGAATTAGGACTGTGTCAATGCCACAAGAGACGGGGATGGTCTGGGTGCCACACCAATAATGGATGATGTTGGACCAATAGGTATATTAAGTACATGAATGGTGTGGATCCAATAACAGAGGATGAAGATGGTACATATGTAACATGATCGAATATGGAAGAGGTAACAACCTTTAGTGAAGCTGATGACGAGGGTAAAGAGGTAGTTGCCATTACTTTCAATACATAATTGAAATGGAAGGGCAAGGCCATTACAAAAGTAAAAGGAATCAAAGAAAAAAAAAAAGACTTCTAAAATATGACTCAAAGTAGAAAAAATATCGCAAATAATATATGTCTTTAAACATAAATATGAACTTTGTGGAAACTCTAAATTTATCTATATTACTAAAATTTAAGCCAGAGTGGTCATGCATAATCTAAAACATATACCATAAAAAGTAATTGAACATAAAGTGAGGAGGATGACATGCAAAACTTCTACAACCACAAATGCTAAAGAACAATAAATGTCCTCGAAATAATGATTAATATTACCTAGATACAACTCTTTAAATTTTTAATACATATTTATAAGCATATAGAGAAGTTAATCTTACCAGTGAGATAAAGAGAAAAAGAGGAATCCTAAAAGCAGTATTAGTATTTACACAATGAATTTCCAAGCACAATTTCTGAATTTGGGCGTGGTGAAGAATAAAATAGGAGATGTACTACTGATTGGATTCACGACAGAACCATCGTTCGAATAGACTGCTATCAAGTCCATAGGGGCCTTTGGTTGGAACCCATAAAAAACTTAAAAAGCACTTCCACAGGTCAACAAATGCTTGTTCTAGTTGTAATAGTGTTGAATGAACGACAAGTTTAGAACTAAATCGGGTAACTTTAAAGGTGGTTCCAATGTTCGAATCTCAAGAATTGACAGTTCTATTGGTGACTCATTCAAAACAAAATAAGCTATCCGCTTTAACTTTGATTACCTAATCGAGTGCGGGGGTGTAGTGCTCCTTTTCATTTGTTCCCTTTAACAACCACAAAGTCCTTAAGTGCTCCTCCTCACTACTTATCCTTTTTTACTACAATGCTTTGACTAGCAACCGACAAAGCAAAGAAATCCTTTTGTCCCAAAGCCACTACACAAGATTTGGATTACTAGATTGGGATGATTTAGAGATTTAGGTTATAATGTATGCGATTAGGGTTAAATAGACAATTTAGATTTATTTTCTAAGTCTTAGATTTGGGAAAGGTTTTTTGAAGAGGGAAAACAAAATTAGAATACATTACCTACCAACTCAATGCATTACTTACGGATTAAAAAATGTGTATTTATTTTTATATATAGACATAAACATATTACCTATTGTAACACCCTTAAATTTAAGCATAAATTTTAATTGTGTGTTAGATTAAAATTAATAGAAATTATTATTATTATTATTATTAAAAAAAAATGAAGTTAAAAAAAAAATGAAATAAATAATGAAGAAAAAAAAAAGAAGAAGAAAGAGAAGAAAATAAAATAGAAAGGAAAAAGAAAAAAAAAAGAAAAAAAAAAGGATAAGTATTAAAAAAGAAAAAAAAACAAATAATATTAAAATATTTAAAACTTCTCCTCGAAGTTTTTCTCCCCACGTTAATTCTTCTTCTCTTACCATCCATTCCAAAATTTTTCTTCCTCTCTCTCCACGTGTCTTCTTCTCCTTTCTCCATGGTTCTTTTTCTTCTTCTCTCTCTCCACCAATTTCAATTTCTTCTTCTTCCTGCACGTTAATTTCTTCTTCTTCTTTGTTCCGAAAAAATTTCAAATTTCCAATCTTAACTCATTTTCTCCATTTCTCCTTAAATCAAGGTAATTTTACTTAAATCTAAGCTTCCAATTTCATCATTACCGATTCAAATCTTAGATTAACGGTAGTTTTCTTGATTTAGGAAGGATTGAGTATTAAGGTTCTCAAATGTTCTCTGTTCTTGTGTATTGCGAGTTTTCAAGGTAAGGGGAGTTAATTCCTTACTCTAATCTCCGATGTATGATGTGGTATGAGTTGATTGTTGCTTGAAATTGTTTAATGTTAAAAAAAAAATTATTATTACTATTTGCACCCTCGTTTTACTATTTGCACCCCCAAAGTATTTTATTTATTTATTTTAAAATAACATTTGATGTGAGAATTTGAGACTACCTAGAAGGTAGAAAGAAACTTTGAAATATGAATAATAATATGATTGATCATAAATGAGAGAATGATGTTTGATGATATGAAGTAAGAAAATGATTTAGATGGCTATCAAAAGAATATTTTATGATGAGAGTTTGGAACTACCTAAAGGGTAGAGAAATTGCGAGAATTTGTGGATTTATGCCATCTAAAGTTATTAGTTTCCGTGTGGATGAGCTACAGAGATACACTGGGGTATAGTTCAGGAAGGTTTGATAACCTGGGGGAATGAGAGTGTGGCAAAGTGGTCCAAGCCTTGATGTACACAGTGTGCAATGGGAACTGTCGCAGGCCACATACTCCATTACCCGATTGAATCGCTGACTATGCTTTTTGCCAAAGGGGCTCGTGCGCACACGTATCCGTGGGACGTATTGCCAACCGGCGGCTATCCACACTAGCGTAAGGCCAATGTCACCTGGGTGGTGGGGTTGACAGCGTTATTTTGGGATCCCAAGGTACCTAGAGTACCGAAACTAATGTGATCACAGTATGAATGATGATGTGAGTGAGACATATGATCGGCGTACGTGATAAGGAAATATGAGAGAATTTAAATAATAATGTTGTAAAAAGATTAAAAGAACTTAATTAACGAGGTTGTAAATTGATAGTTAAAGAATTTTATTAAAATGTAATACTCAATTATATTAATCATTTTCTTTGATTAAATATGCATTTTTGGATTGTTAAACATAAATAATTTGAATTTTGTTGGAAGATTATGGTGAGGAAGAAACTCACCCTTACAACCAATTTTTCAGGAAATTACGTAGGAAGATTCGTGAGACACTCATCTCTTAGATAAGAATTTGATCGGTAGGACAAATCCTGCTTCTTGTTGATGGGGAACCTGCTTTGAGTATAAGGATTTACATTATTATATATTGATGAATAAAAATTTCTATACTCTAACCTGATGATATATTTGTCCAATAATAAGAATAATTGTGATTATTTTGTGATTTTGAAAGATAGGTTCCTTAACCATAGTATTATTTTGTAATGTCTAAATATTACTATAAATAATATCTTTCTCAGAAATAATTAAGTTATTGTAGAAATTATATGAATTTATCTTATTTTCTTGAAATGAATAAACAAAATATTTAGTTTCTATAATCATAATATAATTTCACACCATATAATTATTTTATGAATAATGCTCAACTTATTTCTGAAATTTATTATTTATCCTTAAATTTATTGTTTATAGATTTAATTTAATATTTATCAATCATATTTAAGTTGAGTTAAATAATTATTAAACATTTCCTTTTGTTAAATAGATCTTTTACATCTATTTTATTTTAAGTTGACCATTGATTATGAAAAAAAAAATCTTGAAATATTATTTGCGTGTTTTATTATTTAAAGAAAATTATAATATTAAGAATAATGATTTGAGGCGTTACACCTATCACATATAATTTATATATAGATGAATATATTATATACACATATATTTATAGATAACAGTAAATTACCTACTACCCAAAATATGTAGATAAATATTTGTAGGTGTGAAAAAATGTAGACAATAAACAATAATAATTATGGAATTACTTTTCTTGATCTGAAAAAGAAATAATACATGAGTATTTAAAGGGAAAACTTAAATCCTAATAAAAGGAAATAAATCTCCTAAAATAAAGTCTATAAATTAATGTAACCTAATCAAACACGAACAACATAAGTAAAATATATATATATATATATATATATATATATTTTGTACTAAACTAATTTCCTCTCATGGGTAGAAATTCTAAAAATATAAATGATTAATTAGTCTTGAACATAGAATTTTTTGTTCATTCAAAAAACATAAATTATTAACTCCTTATTCTTTGTAAATAATTTACAGAATTCAGAAAAATTGAATTCTTTGATAATTTTATGCATTTGCTATGTAATAGTAGAAACATGTTTAAAAATAAGTAATAACATCTTCTTAAATTTCTTTGTTCGATTACCTATTATTCATTCCATAATAACACAAATATTGACCTACTAGGTAACATTTTCTCATAAAAGTTTGACACTCATGGAATACAAATGACTTAAATTATGTTGAAAAATGTGCCAATAAAGATAAAAATTGAAATCCAATAATTGTATAGACATATTAAACTAAGAAATAAAAAGAAAAAAATCCAGTAATACTTAAATTTCCTTTAAAATTCTTATTGATTATACATTACCAAAAACATATGAGAAATTATATTAACAATTGCTAACTTTTAGGTTGGATAAAGCACACACATGAGTAGCTTCTAGATTGTAGTATCTAACATCAATTCTTCTTAGAAGATGATGTATCATGGACTGAACAATGATAAGTGAAAAAATAATTTGAGATATTCCAAATTCCTTCTCTATAAGGAAAAAATAGCAACTATTATCAAGATTGGACCATTAATTTTATTAATTTTTAAGACCAACACATAAGTTAAGGAGATACCAATAAAAAGATTAGTAATGTTGTTAAGTAAAATTCTCTTTAATAAGATATTCTTTTTGTAAGTCTTGTATTATAAGACAATAGAAGAGAAGAAATAATGATCTCTTTTGAGATAGATCTTTTATAAATAATGTTCAACCTAAATCCATATATGGTATATGGAGTTAAAGAGAGAGTTACAAAACTGATATGAAGAGCTAATATAAATAAATGGGATACAAAGATATTGATTATGCTAAGAAAATATTACTAGTTCCTATTCTTTAAAAATTTATACCAATGCTTTATTTTCTAGATTATCTAAATTCAGACAATGAATAAACTAAAAACACTAGCCCTTAACTTTAATTAAGCCTCGAAATGCATGAACAAAGCAAAATTCCCTTATATGAAATGGACAAGTTAACTACTTATCTTGACAAGCTATATCATATTTAAGATAGATTTATGTTCAAAGTATTTTTATCTATTCTACATTTGATTTTGTTTTAGACAAAATAAGTACTTCGATTTGTATCATTCAATGGAAAAGGGGGACATGGTTAAACTCAGTTAAATTGAGGGATATGGTTTCAACTAAGATGGAGAGAACTATTTCTCTTTATTTCAGGGAAAAAGGGATAGGTTAAGAAGAGAGAGACAATTGAGGGGAAAAGGTTTTGATTGTTCATAAATAATGTTTTCATTACAAAGAAGACAATTTTTGTGACCCTTTACACTATAATTTACCATGTTCTTATATGCAAGAAAATTGTTGATAATACAAAATAATATTGCATGTATTTAGAAAGATTCATTTGCAAGCTTATCAAATAATTCAACCCCTTCATCTCACAACAATCTTAAATATTTAATCAATAAACTAATATATACATCTGTGTCATATCTTGACTTTCTTAGGTTAGAGATCATCATTGAAAGCTTACATATTTGCACTTCATACATAACCTTAAAGGTAAGTTTTACATAACTAGGAAAACAGGTATGAACTATGACTAAAACTTAAATTACCAAACATATTCATTCCATCTTTTTGTAGTCCAAGCCTAAGATTTCTTAACTCATCTCCAAATTGGAAAAATCCATTATCAAAGTTCTTCCATTGCAAAAAATGAACTTGATGGCAAAGCAAACAATCACATTTCTTGCCATTTAAGGTTTTTAGTATCATTTGGGTTTGTAAATAAACTCTTAATCCTTGAAATTATTAGAAAATACCAAATAGACTTAGTAAGGATACCTTTTTTTGTCATATTATCACTACTATCTTGATTATTGTCCTTAATTTTGTAATGTGATAACCTACACTTTAAACATATTTTCAACTCTTAAAATTTTTTTCTATATAATATGCAATCATTAGGGATGAATGTGTCTTCTTATACTTCATACCCATCAAACATATTATCTTTTTTGCCTTAAAATTAAGATTTGATAGTGTGTTTCCTTATAGAAGCTTGTCCTTCAAAAATTGAAGCAATTTTGTGATGTTTTTATTATTTCACCTTTTAATTGTCTTCAAACTTATCAACCTTAACATTCTCGACAATTGTATCAAGTTAAAAGATTCAAGGTAAAGTGAAGTCTTTACATTGGTTGTCTTATCTTCATACATTCGCTTTGTGCAAAAGACTCTTCTCCAACATCATCAATCATGTCATTCAATCAATAATTTATATTTGATTAAGAAATCTAATAATTTACCATACCATACCCATATCATATAACTTCTAAAAACCCCATCATATAGAACATGAATCCTAATTTCTTTCACATTCAATCTTCTAATACAAGACACCTAAATTTCCCTTCATCCAAAATTGTGCAAATAATTTTTTACGCAAATTATAAAAATTCTTCTACTCCTCTCTCTCATACTCATTAGTTATATGAGCCAATTAAATCTAATTTTGATCTATATTTATATTTGTATACGTATAGAATTAACTTTTTTTTTTAATTAAAATTACTTTTATTTTGTTTAAGAAAATTCACTTTTTTTTTTATAGTTCATATTATATATATATATATATATATATATATATATATATATACTCATTAACATATTTTTTTTATTTTAAATTTTTTTAATAACATTTCGTACATGAAAATAATGATATTAAATCGTACACTTGAAAACTAATTAAAAAAATGAATTTAATCAAACTTTTATAAAATATATAAAATGTTGATTAAAATATATAAACTAATAAATTAATAAAATGTGATCAATCTTTCTAAACTATTCAATAAACCATTCAAAATTCAATAAATTTCAAGTGCTTCCTTCTCTTAAATTTATATATATAAAAAAAAACTTTTTAAAATAAATGTATTACTCAATCAGGAAAATTTATCAGAGGTCGCACCTCTAAAATCAATAACAGTACGATCAATTATTAAATAATAATATGTATGATAAAATAATCTACAATATGAAAATTATATAATCATATGTTTTATTTCACTTAATATAATTTTGTAAACCCATTTAATCCCTCATTCCATACACTTCCTTATATCTCTTTATAAATAGGTTAATTAATTTTTTTGTATATTATTTTTCAAAGAACTTGAAAACCAATTGTATTTTTTTCATAGGATTAATTTTTATATTTTTAATAATTATTGAGTAAAATTGAGAGCACAAAATTATATTTAAGATTTTTAAAAATTAAATTAGTATTGTGAAAACTAGAAACAAAGCTAATGGATTTTATAATATAAAGTCAATTTCAAAAACTATGTTGGATTGGATCATAGTTAGAATTACTAATTTAGTGTATTAATTTCGAAGAATCTCGCGCCATTGACATTTTGTAGAGAGACTAAACAAAAATTTTTCTTTGTAAATGTCAGGAGTGTAGCATAAAAAAATAGAATATTTTATTGAGATTTAAATATACATTATTTGTTGAATTTGAATTTAATTTATTTTTGTTTCGTAAATTTAAAATTAACCACTTTAATGGTTATATTTAAAAAAAAAATTACTCTTATGTCAAATATAGCTAAAAATTTTACTTATATAACTATAGATTATTTATATTATACCTACTTTGATTTATATTTTTTTAGTCAATCATTAACGTAAAAGTCAATTTCTATTTCAAATCATAATTGAATTTTTTTAAATAAAATTAATTTAAATATAAGAAACTAAAAGATATTTAATTTTGTATTAAAAAAATTGTATATAATTAATATAACGGAAACCATATCCATTTATAGCAACTTTATTTTTCGGAAATCACATCAACTCATCAATAGCAACTTTATTTTTCGGAAATCACATAATTTAACAGGTAGATATTTATTGTAATAATGGGATGTAAAAGGATGAATATATGAGTACAAGGTTCTTCTAACTGAATAAAAAGACATAAATTAGAACTACATAAAAAATAGGAAAAAAAATAAAATTAACTTTTTTTTTTTATAAATTAAAATTATCTTATGCTTTAAAAATTTGAAGAAACTATATAAAGAAGTTCCTTCACATCATCATAAGCATAAGTTAATTTTAATTTATAAAAAAAGAATTTTATTTTTTCTTTTCAGATAAGTTTGTTGAGATAATCTAATTATTGGGAAGAGTTGACTCATCCTGTGGTGCAGGTGCAGTTGCAGTTTCCTTGGTACGAGCTTGTGTGTGGCAAGGACGGTGGTGACCCGTTTTTGGGCAGTTGAAACGTTGCGCACCTCGACTCATTATGACCCCAAACATGGTTCCTAAGCCGAACACAACGGCTATCTTAAGGGGACGCATTTGCTTTGATGCAGAAGATCACAAATTTGATCTGATAGAAAACTAGGGTTAGTTGTTTATGGAGAAGAAAAAATGCAGAATATGTGTATATATATACGAATAACGTGAAGGAGGAATATTCCTATCCCCGTGATGACCACGCCTTCTTAGTCAAAGTTCTTTAGATGGCTACTTTTCCCCTCCTCCAAGGCTGGACCAGTAGATGAAAACTTGGCATTTTCCAACTTAATTTTCTATATATTTCTCTTTTTTAAGTCAATTTCATGTGAAATAGAAACAATATAATGAGTTTTGATTCAAGATGGGCGTTGAATAATCGTCACAAACCAAAGTATTTTTGTGCCACGTAGTAGCAAGTGAGTTTTAAACAGCAAAAAAAGGAAACTGAGAACTGGTTAGACAATGAGAGAGAACATTAGATACTATTAAAAAGTTAAATTAACCTCTAGCAATTTTTTTATGAATATAAATATTTTTTGTCGAGGATTCGTACCTTTACTCCAATTTTATAAGAGATAAATCTCTTGAAATAAATTATCTACAAAAATCGTTACTATCATTTAGGATGATTATATAAAACAAATTGATAGAAATGTAAAAGAATAGTTCAAATTAACATTAGTTTATACAATTGGCAATAACTTGTGTCTCTTAATAAAATGGACTAATATTTAAATCCAATCTTGTTATTGCGTATCAAATAAATCATGTTTCTCACTTTGTATTCACTCAAAGCCTTTGTTATTATTTTCTACGATGTATTATCTTTTACAAAAATTAATTATTAATTTTTACTATTGTGAGGAGAAGAATTTTAATAATAACTATTTTAATTTTCTTATGATGATTTTATAAAGAATACTGAGTTTAAATTAATTTATTATTAGTAATTAATTAATTAGGATAAAATATATTAGGTGAACCTTAAATCTATCGGTAAAGGTGATATTTAAAGTTAAATTTTCACTTAATCCTCTCATTTATAAATTTTTTAAATTTTTATCTTTTACTCTTTCCAAAACTCTCTTTACTCTCTTTAACTTTTCACACTAAATCTTGAGATATCTTCCTAATTACTCATCCTTTTGAGAATCCAATTGCATCGGAGTGAAGCTCTCTATTAGAGGAACAAATCCTACTGTTTAATTATGCAATTAGGTGAGTTCTTTTAATCTCAATTCTTAGGATTCTTAAATTAGGGTTTTAAATTGGGGGAAATGGGTGATTAAGTTAGATTTTAGTAATATTTGATAATTAGTAGGATAATTAAGATATTTTAATGTAATTAGATTCGTTGGAGTAACATTTGGTATCTGAAAAACTTTTGGATATTCAAGTTTGCTGGAATTTGAGGTAAGAGAAATTAATTAAACAAAACTTTTCTTAATTGGTTGATTGATTTTGTTCATTATGTGTGAAATTGATGAGAATTATAGGATTATAAGATGTGAAAGTGTGAATTAAGTTTCGTTCTAATATTGTGATCTAATTTGGACATGCTTTTACTTTGAATTTCAAAAAATGTTCTGTATTAAAGTTGTAGGTTTGGATGTTATCTAAATAATGACTTTTATTTCATGTAAAAAGGATATGTATAACTCAGGTTATGATTTTCTTAATGATTAAAGGTCAAACTGTCCAAAAATTTCTCCATTTTGAAATTACGAACCTGTTTTTGTATTTTTTTATTTTGAATTTGGTAAAGTGTCATTCATAAAAGTTTTAGCCCTGAATGTTAGCTAATTACTGTTTTTATTTCATACAAAAATAATATATAAAAATTAAGATATGATTTTTTTAATGAATAAATGTCATGTTGTTTTCAGTGTTGAAGTTGTTCTCAGGAACATGTTAACTTAAACAAAATTATGATTTGGACTTAAGTTAAGAAGGTTTGTTATTAATGAATAAATTATAGAATTAATGTAAATTGAAATAAATTATATGGTAATGGTTGGATAGAGTATTGGATTATAAATATGTGGTGATTGTATGAAATTTGATGGGATAGTATATTGTTACAATGACATGATGAAAAAAGAGTTGTATAATAGATTAATGGAATGTAATGAGAATGTTACTATAATGATGTGTTTGAAAATGTGAGAATTGTATTGGAACTGTAATTAATAAAAGTGTTAAGATTTTAATGTTGTATATGATGTGAAATGAAAATTTGTTGTGTTGAATCGGTCAAGTCAAATAATCATCAAAGGATGCTATTTGACATAATTTTAGTATATATAGGATTATCAAGATCTATTATTGTAAGGAGGTATCCAAACTTCTAATGTTATTCATAGTCATAAAGATCGAGGTATCATGTGGTGTGTGGTCGATAGAGGTTCCATTCGCATTATTCTGTGATGATTTAACTATCACATGTGTTTGAGAACTATCCTATATGTGGTGCTTGAATAGGGATAAACGGATGTCCTGAGGTGAAAAAGGCTCTCTAAGGGACAACCTTTATTGCCCGATTACTGTTAAACATAACAGGTGTTACCCTCTAAGGTTAAGAATTCCATATGTTTATCTAGATGAGTTTGACTAGTTTTCTTTAAGTGTTTGACATAGTTGAATTTTGTGAAATGCGTGAGTATTATATTAATTATGTGAATTTGAAAAGTGTCACCGAATGAATTCTTTTAACATGATGAAATGTGATGTATTCATAATAGTGAGATTAATGTTAGTCTATATTAGTTTACCTTTGTTTTTCTATTTTGTATTTTGTTAAAATGTTATGATTGTGTTTGATACGTGAACATATGATATTGGAAGAAACTCTCTAAAAGATAATGACTATGGGGATATAAAAAATTGTTTAATATAGACATAAGAAAATTGACAAATGAGCACTACAAAAAAATATGATTTTATCTACAATATAAATTTGTAGGTAATGTAAAAAATCCGTAGGAAATTTTGTTTTAACTAAAAATTTTCTACGGTTGAAAATCCGTAGGTAATTTATCTATCAACTTTTATCCGTAGGTAATAATTCGTATGTAAAATTAACTACGGATAATAATTTGTATGTAAGTTATCTACAGATTATTGTCAGTAGGAAATTTACCTACTCATTTAAATCGGTAGGTAATAATATTCGTAAATAATTTACACACGACTGGTATTCCGTAGATAAATTACATACGGATAGAAATCCGTATATAATTTATGTGTGAATTTTACCTATAAACAATAATATGTAGGTAAAATAATATAATAACAAATATTTATTCTTATTCTTATTTAAATTATATTTAACCTGGTCATATTGCATACATAATTTCCATATGCTCTAAGTGTAAAATTCATATATAAACAAAAATATCCTTAACATAATATGGATATGTAGCAACTATAAATTCAAATATATAAAGAAAAATTGAAATTCAAATTTTGTTGTCATAGCAACATCAAAATAAAACTAAAAGTATAAAAAAGTTTCAACAAATTCAAATAAGTATGCCAATAAACATTACTAATTTTGATTCTCATGTCTTAATATTTTGAGTAATTTTGTTTTTCATTATGAGGCTGGGAAGGTGGTTGGTCTTGTTGCTCCATTGACTGTTGTTCTTGCTGCTGTTATGATCCTTGTTGGAGAGATTGTTGCTGTTGTTGTTGAAATGCTTGTTGTGCATCTGGTGGAAGAAAGGGAAGCACAACGCTTACAAGTGTCTGTAATTGGTGGTTTAGTCTTTCATTATCCTCCCTGTAAGTACATACTTCTTTCTTTAACTTTGTAATTTCATGAGAATCAGTAGACAAACTACATCTTGGATAGGTGAAGTTATCTCCGCACTTGTAATTCTGAGTAAGGTCTCCAACCCCATAGATACGACCTTTTTTCTTACTACCTACAGCAAGTACCCAACTTCCAGTCCTTATTCTCTCCTCCTCTGCGGGATCTAGTGGGGATGACTCAACTTCAGCAGCAGAAGATGTTGCTTCAGATCTTGCTTGAGAGTATCTACTTTCAAATTTTTCCTGTTTTTCGTACAAATTAAAATTATGCAATGTAAAAAAAAAAAATAGAAATAATAACATGTATGAATGATAATATTAAATTAACAACTCACATGAGTTTGTCTAGACCTTTCATCAACAAATTGTCCATTATCCTTTCGTATATGAGTTTGCTTGAAAACCTCATCAATATGACCCAACTCCTTTTCCTATAAAAAGAAATAATTAATAGCATATTATGAAGAAATTAAACAATTTTTTGTTATAAGTGTATTTACCATACGTGTGGCATGCTCGTACATACTAATGGAATCACCTGTGTGTAAACTACCACCTGTCTCACTTGCTCGATTCTTTTTAGCTTGTTCACACTTTGCACGATAAGTAGGTGAGTTCCACTTGTTTCATAAGGCATTCCAAACATCATCGAACATCCACTCAGGCTTTTTTCTAGACCTTCTAGCATCCTTAAACATTTCAGATAGCCTATGTGAGGCTTTTGCGTTAAAATTCTTTCGAATTCTTTCTTCATGTTCAGGTCTCCAACTGACCTTTTTCTATGAATATTATTTATACAAATAAAATAAAAAGCTTTGTCAATGGATGTAAGTAATAAAGTCAAGTCATGAGCATAAATAAGACAAAACTTACTTTAAACTGTTAGAAGAAAATGTCCTTATCAGCATCAGTCATTGAACCCCATGTAAACCATGGTTCAGAATATTGTTGTTTTATTGTCATTATGATGGCCTGTGATGCACCCCGACAAGGATGGAACCTTCATGAAAGAATGAAATTAAATAATTATTAAACAATTTCTTAATACTTGCAAATAAAAAAATGATATAATTTTTACTTAGGGTTCTTACCCTAGACCGTATGGTGATATGATAGGAAGATGAGAGCTGACGGGAGGATCCTCCTCTTAGAATAATGCTATAATTAATGGAGACAATACTAATTCTTAAAATTTTTACTCAATTAAGTCTTGCGTGGATAAATTTTTGCAAATATTTATAGCAAGAAATAAAATAATATATGAAGATACCTCATTTTAATTTTGGAAAAAAATTAATTTGTCATTTCTCAATTTATTTTTTTTATAAGTGTTAAATGGACTTAGTATTAATTTATATGATACACTTTACACAGTAAAGATGATAATTATAAATTTTACTGTAATAAAATTAAGCACAAAGAAAATCAAATTTATGATTCATATAAATAAATACATTAATCAAAGTATAAAAGATACACGAAATTAATTTATTTTTATAAACTGATTTTTTTTCTTTGAATATCTCCGCCTTTTAATAAATCTAACGAAAAATTAAATCACTTACTTACAAAACTCACGTAAACATTATATTAATGTGAACTTAAACCATCCCACAATATATTGTAATAAGAAAATATTAAATTAAGTAAGTTCACTTGTTTCAAAAATTTCAAAAATTTGACAACGACAATTATCCTAATGAAACAATATATATATATATATATATATATATATATATATATATATATTATCAGTTACGGGTAAGGATTTAGAAAATTTGTAGCATGTATTATTTATAATGTTTGATGATTATTTTGAACGATGTATGAATGTAAGAAAAAGATGAAAAAGTAAAGAATGGACCTCTAATATTGTTTTACTTGTAAATCCATTTTTTTTTTTTATTCAAAGCAGTGCACTAACCTAACCACCAAACACTCTTTTTTCTTCTTCAAATTCAACCACCATTGTTAACTTGTGAAATTGTGATGTAATGAACAACATTTTTCCTATAAATGAAAATGACTCAATTGCAGAACCTTGTCATCTTCAGTTACACACCATGACACCATGACTGTGCATTTTTTCTCAGAGAACTTGCTGGTGCGGTTCTCATCTTCTTCATATCACACTTCTTCGTTTCATCAATCATCAGAAGTTGTAAACCTCTACGACCAGGCCCAAGAGGATGACCAATTCTTCATGTTCTACCACTTTTAGGCACCATCCCTCATGTCACACTCACAAACATGGCCTAGAAATATGAACCCAAATGGAAGCTCATGAGGAGGCTAACCAACCAAGACATGTTTTCTTTGTCTTTCTCTAGTAATCCAAGACCTACAATCATGACCTTCTTCTTTAATTTAATCCAATATATTTTTAGATGTTATTTGCTACTGGCATTTTCCTAGAGAAGGAAAATTAAATGGCTCAAGGATTTCATAGGATGGTCTTAGAATGTTAAAAATAATATTTATAATACATTTAATTTATATTTTAATTCCCTTAAATGAGATGATGAAACTTGTAGGATCATCATTTAGTTGCTCGAGTCTCTTAGGTTATATAAGTGTATTCCTTCTTACCTATTATCATCAATGAAGAATATCAATGATTATCTTTTAGCTCTCAATAGTTCTTTAATGGTAGTTTTTCTTAGTTTTACAGTAGCTTAGCTTTAGCTTCCTGGTGCTTTCATCAGCTTTCTCCCTTCCCAGCTGCCACCATGGAAGACAGCCTCCAAACTATTTTTCAATAACTAGATGCCTTCCAGACCCAAATCACCCATTATTTCTGTCATGCCGCTCTCTTCTCTGCCATTAATGGTCTCTCCAACAGGTTGGCAGTTGCCCCTTTATCCTGCCACACGAAATTTTCTACACTCAAACCAATCCCTTTCCCCACTTTTATGAATCAGTGGCAAAGCTCTCCACCTCCTTTCTTGCAGCACCTTCCATGCCCAAAACCAATGTTGCATCCATCAACAACATTTACTCCCACAACACAAGACATGCTCAATAGTCACATTCACTGTCTTGCAGCACACAAAAGAACTACAAAATCCCTTACTATTATGATACTACAATCCAAGAAAATAAAAAAAGATCTACAGAACCCCTTACCTGAGGAAGAACAGAGGGCTTCGTTCCCCTAGAGTTACACTGGCTTGTTGAAGCCTTCAACAGCAGAGAGCGGCGGTGGAGGGAGTGGCGGCGGAGAGAGCAGTTCACAGTACTCACTGTCGCTCAGTAGGAGTAAATTAGAAGTTTATTAGGAGTATAAATCTTTGCTACAATACTACAATCCAAGAAAATAAGAAAAGATGTAAAAAATTCCTTACCTGAGGAAGAACAAAGGGCTTCGTCGAGGCTCTTCCCTACGATTACACTAGCTTGTCAAAGCCATCAACAGTAGAGAGCGGCGGCGGAGAGAGCGGCGACGGAGAGAGCAAAGCAGTTCATGGAAAAACGAAAAAGATGCTCGTAATTTTCATTTCAGGAAATTAGGATTTTCGTGAGAATCAGTTTTATAAATTATATTTTAGGATTTTTTTTTTAAGTTTATTTTAAATTTTATTTAATTTTTTTTTTAAATTACCTACCATTTTTACTTACATTATCTACAGACTAAAAATCCGTATGTATTTTATTTTTACATACGAGTATGAGTATATTATATACGCACAGATTTGTACATAAATATAAATTACCTACTACCTAAAATCCGTAGATAAATATCTGTAAATAATAATAAATTTTCTTGTAATAATATACTGTACTTAAACTGAAATTGACAGTAAATTATAAATTTTAAATCTAATTCATTCTTATAAAATTTGCTTAATAATATGAGTTTTACATCTACTTTATATACATTTATTTGATTTTATTCCTCATCTATATATATATATATGATGTTATAAAACTTACTATTTCTTTTAATAAAATTACATGTTTATGTTTTTTAAAAACTATGTTTAAATTGATATATATGGGTTCTTATCCATTATATCGATCCACCAGTCTGATCGCAAGGTTCTTTTAATGAAATGCAGCTTTGTTTTGGTACAGATTTTTTAACAATAAAGAAACAGTTGAAAAATTGTTTTACTGAGTTTTCATAAATGCTTTATTAATAAGAATATGTCGGTCATTTATCACTACACAGTCAAACACATGCCCCCTGCGAAAGTGAAAGTATATACATATTAATTCACAATTCTAACGTTATAAATCGAGTATGTAATTCTTAAATAATATAAAACATAGTTAATATATAAGGATCCCAGTTCATTCCCTGAAACATCCATGGCCCTGTAAATTGAACTCTATATATATTTTCATAAAGCTATAAAAAATGAAGTCGCAACGGATATCTATCATCATTCTGGGTTTTGTCGTTCCACTGTGGATTGGCTCACAATGAGTTTCTTGTTAGCATCATTGTTAGAGAAAACCCCTTCAAATTGTAAGAGTTTTTGTGTCCTCCGATTAAGAAACACTCCGAACATGGTCCCCAAAGAAAATGTGAAAATTGTCCTCAGCATACTTACGTTTGATCCTTATTTCCTAATTTGAACCTTTATCACAAAACATACAGGTATAGAAAAATGTCATTTTATGATCTCCAAACCTTATATAATGCAAGAACTTCAAAATTAAGGTCATCCTTTCTTCAAGCCCCTCCACTTACAAACTTCTGGTTCTGGATTTGTCAAAATCTAGTGGTTTTAGGAATATATATATATATATATATATATATATATATATATATATATATATATATATATATATATATATATATTAATGAAATGTTGTAATATTGTTCTTCATATGATTATATGAAACAGTGCAATTCAGATAAAAGAAACTTGAAAAAAAAATGCAAATATAGTCTTTCTCTTTATATAGTAATGCCATATATACAGCATACAGCGTTCACCTATTTCAATAATGAATGTGCTAGTACTAGGGTAGGGAAATGGAAAGACATAAAGTGAAAATAAACTTTATATAGTGATATAAATATCATTTTATTAAATTAGTTTTACAAAAATAAATTAAACTTTAATTTATTATTAATATATTACTAATATTATTAATATATATCAACACGTAATTTTTTTAATTGATGAAGTTATTTTCTTGATTAAAGATAGCTTATACATTCATGCGGAATCCCCAAAATTAATCACTGTGTAGTATATATAAATTTAAAATTAAATGGGATTTATTATGGTTGTGAAGAATAAGATATAAAATATTAAATCTAAATAATCATTATATTTTAGATTTGATAGTTATACTCACCTATTTTCAATATTTTAAAATTATTAAATAGATTTGAACAATCATTTTTTTTCATAAAAAATTAAATAAATATTTTTTTTATCATCAATCGAATTAATATTCGAGATAGTAGATTTTATTTTATCATCAATTCAAGTATCATTCATGTTTTTTTTTTCTCATCAAAAAATAGATTTTTTTTCATTTGAATAATGTAGATTTCTCATATTTAAATAAAAAATAATTTGATTAATAACATCGATGAGATTTAAATATTTTTTCTTAAAATGTGTATATAATTTCCTATTTCCACTAAATTAGAAATAATAATCTTTTTTATATTTATTATATTGTTATATAAGAAAGGTCTTGTCAAATTTTATTAAATATTTTAATTAAGTTAAATAAATAAATAAATTATATTTTTATTATGATATTATAATTTTAATAATATTCATCGTCGTCATATGTGTCACCTATATGTTCTTGTTAATAATTATCATTGTATGTGATAATTTTTTTTATAGAAATTTTATTTCTACAAAACTTTTTCAACCTACATTTTATATACCATGAAATACTAACACTGTTAATCCAATTATAGTTCTTTCACAATTAATATTATTGTATTTAATCATAATTATAAATAAATAGTTTCAGTAATATTATTTTCAATCTTATAAAGTAAAAAAATAGTAAAAATAAATGCAATAGTCTTAAAATATCACATAGTAATTACATGTATTAAAAACCAGTCCAAAACTAAAGTAAATCATGACAACAACAAAAATTGTATTTTTATATATATTTATGAAATATTTTTTCCATGTCTTTTTAATGTAGTAGTAGATTTTTTTGTCTAATAATTATTTTTTCATGAAATATTACCATTGATATAAGTTCAAATAAATATATGATCAATAAAAAATAAATTTAAATATAGTCATATAAAGAGATAATTATTTGTCTAAATAATTTAAATCTCTTTCCATTCCCATTTATATTATATAATATGTCATCCATTAAATATATAATAACCACATTCATAGTCATAGTATTAAACTATAGTTCAAAATAATAATAATAATTAAATCATTTTATTTATAAGAAAAATTAAGAGAAAAATTGTAATTTTCATACCTTGAATTATATCTATTAGATTTTGTGATCTTTCACTTCGTCTACTAAGTAACACGTATATTGAGAGTAAGTATTAACATAAAAACATTGATTAAGGTATAATAATGAAAATTTTATTTTAAGTAAAAAAATTGTTCTTATATACCAATTTGTTATTTGTTTTAAGGATGTAGGAGGTTTCTTATAGAATGATCAACACTAAATTTTTGTGTGATTATTTAAGAATATTATTAGTAATTATTAATGATGATTACACTAAAACATAATTAATATAACAATTATAATTGAGTAAAATATAAAATATTTATTATAAAGAAAATGTTTTTACTTGTAAATATATGACACTTCTTTTACATCTTAAGACTAATGTATCGGTGATGTATGTTTGCATCTAAGACTTTTTATTCTCCAATAAGTAAATGAGTTGAGAGTCCACAAATCCATAAGTATCCTATTTTCCATCGTTCAAGTATAATTCACATATATATATAT
>BDMB01000058.1:664239-706216 GCA_016859785.1 Macrotyloma uniflorum
TAAGATATAAGATATATATCTTATATCTTAATAATATCAAAACTAATATATATTAAATATATTTTGTTATAATATAATAACAAAATATATTTACATATATCTAACATGTATTGATGAATATAAAAATATCTAACAATGCAATTATAGGATCAACAATAGAGAATTATTTTTTTCTTTTTCACAACAATATCTGTATATGGTTGTTGATGCACAAATATAAAAGTTTCGTGTTAAGAAAAATATTAAAAATTTGTATTAAACTATAAATTAGGTTGACTTACCAAATTATTTATAATTGAGTTGACTAGATATCTAGGCCACAAAATAAAGGTTTTTAGTATTTATGAGACATATATTATCTTATCTGATCTTTTCAAACATTTTTCCCGAAATAATAAATATAAAGAGTAAGAGTGTTTTCAAATAGAGTTAGATTTAGAGTATGAAATTCATATCTGCCTACATGGATTATTATTACGTTTCAATTTATAAATAATAATTCTAATAATAACTCATAATCCAAATAAAAAATTTAAACCATACAATAATTGTACTAAAATTTCAATATGAACCTTTGAAAATATAAAATAAATTTAATGTTATTAACCTAGAGGAAAGTGAAACAAAGGTGGCGACAAGTTGGCCAAAAAAAAGCATAATGCTAGCAGCAATTGGAAGCAAATGGAATAGATAGTACAAGCAATAGAGAAATGAGGTGAAAACCACTCAAACAACCGCAAAATTAATGAAAATGAGACAAAGAATACAAAAAGAACATAGGACAACCATATTACCTAACAATCATGATGATTATAAATATAATCATTATCCTATGTATATGTTGTTTTTATCTTCAACAACAGTTATAATCATTGTAATGTGTCAAAAATAAGCTACATACAATATATCGTATCTCTATTCAACAATAATTTCTTTAATAACTATTATTGAATATGTTTATATAATTACAAAAATACCATTGGATCATATATGATAACAGATTCTTTATAATCATAGTTAAATGTTGTTAAATAAAATCTTTTACCAATGAATTAATCGACAATCCATTGTAAAAATTGATAATAAGTCATATTGTCTATATTGTCTATTTTAATTTAAGAGAAACCATATAACAACAATGTCTATATTAATTATTACACTATTTTCATTAATTTCAATTAAAAAATATATACTTAAAATATGCTATTGTTATATTTAATTATATTATTTTGAAATTATTTAACATATCATTTATATAAATTAAAATTTACCACAATATATATTCGTAGTATATTAAAACATGAATCATTCAATCATTATTAGTTTTATAAAATTTGACACGTGCCATTGTGATATCAAATTAACACTTCGTTTTATCTCTCTCTTTTCTTACACATTTTACTATAAAAAATTAAAAATAATATATCAATAATTTATATAAAAATTCATACCATTATGATAGTGTGTTACATAAAAAGTTTGGTATAATTTTAAATTAGATAATTTAGAATGAAATGGCTGGTTAATATTAATTTTTATTTATATATAAGAAATTATTTGAATGCCAATAGAATGTTTAAAAAAATCTCAATTTATTTAATAAAGATATAATATTTCAACAAATATATTTTTCATAAATTTAGATAAACATCTAAATAAATTCGTTAAAAATAAATGAACCACTTAGGGTGATCATTATATCAATCAATTATACACTAAAATACTTTTGATTAGAAATTACACAAGTCTCTAATCTTAAGTCTTAAGATGAAAAAAATAATTGAATTTAAGTTCAACGTTGAACTCAATATATCTATTATATTTTGTTATTATAGTATTAGATTTTGAACTCGATATATCTATTATATTTTGTTATTATATTAGGTATTAAGAATAATTAAACTAAGTGTACCCATCACACAATCAGTAACATTTTAAGCTATGCGATCTTTCACTTGATTTATAATCATCCACCATGTGAACAAAGGGTAGACAATCTCTTAGTCTCGAACCTTAGGACAAAGAGACAAAATATTTTTAATTAAAGTTCAGTATAAAATATTGATCGGAAAAACGAATATAATGAGAAAAGTTTATAATAAATGCGAATAAACTTGAAAATAGGAATTATGACTATGTGATAAATGATTAAGAATCTAATTCATTTTTAAAATTAGTTTTCAAAAAATATATTTTATTTATATATTATAATTTGATCTTATTTTTAATTAATATGAAATTTTACCAATAAAATATATATTTATTTTTTAATATAAAAATAAAATATGTACACCTACTTCAAGTAGCTTATGAAATTTTACCAATAAAATATATATTTATTTTTTAATATAAAAATAAAATATGTGCACCTACTTCAAGTAGCTGATAGTTAGATACAAATCTATACAACTAATTAGGAAATCAAGAAAATTGGAATATTTTATAATTATACAAATCTTAATCAAATAATAAAATTTATGCAGTAATATTTTATGGAAAATAAGGAATAATAATCTCAATACTCTCCTTCAATTTGGTCTATATATATCTTACGTAACTTTATGAAATATTTTGAGAATATTTTATTTGAAATGATATTTTTAAAAATATCAACTAATTGATCCTCTAAATAAATAATAAGTAGCTCCACAATTTTTTTTTCTAATTCTTTCTTGATAAAGAACCTATCCATTTCAACATGTTTTTTTTCAATTATGTTGTACTAGATTATGAGTAATAAAATAAGCTATTTTATTGTCATAATATAATTTAATAGGTGGTGTGGATGAACACTCAGATCTTGTAAAAAAAACTTTAGTCATAAACTTTTACAAATTCCAGGTTTTAAACCTTTAACTTTGTTCAGCATTGGAGTGAGAGACAAAATTTTGTTTTTTTTTTCTCTATGTAACAAAATTTTTACTGACAAATATAAAGTAACTTGAATTTAATTGTTTATCTTCCATTGATTCAATCAATATTAAAACATACATCTATTTTTGAAAAACAATATTTTTTAACAAACAACATTGAAAAAATGATTTAATTTGAGTGATATGTGTAGAGTCAAATGTCATATAATTTATAATCTCATAATCAATTATCCATGTATCATTAAAAGTATTAAAAACCTTATTAGGATCATTCATAATTTCTGCTAACATAGATACTAATAAAAACTTTTGACAAAGTACTTCAAATTACTAACTATCTCTTTACTTTCTAATTTTTTGTATTTCATTTTTCATATCCATATGATTTTGAGAGTGATTTCCTCTTGCCATGAATATAAGAGAGTTTCTCTCTTTTAGCAATATGCATATCCATAAAGTGTAATCAAATATTATAGTTGGACTTAGTGAGAAGGATCTGTATATTGAAAACTCCTTAAAATTGAATAACAAGGAGAACTAAATTTGTTCTAAATGATCCAAACTTCATTCATTTCATTTTGGAAGTTTCAAAAGATTCAAGATTGGAAAGTGTTGATTCTGATCCTAACTTGAAAATAAGAACAAAAATATATATTCATTTTATGATAAAAAATGAAATATTACGGTCTACTTATAAGATACAAGTAACTGATAATTAATTACAAATTAATTTAACTAATTAGGATATCAACCAAATTAGAATATTTGATAACTTACATAAAATTTATATAATAATATTTTTTGAAGAATAAAAATAATAGGAATCTCAATAAATAAAGTCTTTCCTTAAATAATCAATAACAAGATAAATATCTTAAATAAAAATAAATATCATAAATAAAATTAATGTCCAATATATTTTTAAGTGATGAGTACCACATACGACATGCAAATTTAGATAAGTGTAATGAAATTATTATTTAAATAAACTTTAATTAGATAAGATCGGTAAAAGTTAAGTATTAGAAGTGTCAAATGCTGATTAAGGGATTGATAATAAAATTTATATAATTCAATTAATATTCATTAAGTGATGATTGGTAATAAAATCTATATAATTCAATTAGTATTGCAACGTCTTCTTTACTTTATGTCTTTGATTCTTAATCCTTTATAGTGTACTTGTTTCTGGGGACAGAAAGTGAGAGAGGAAAAATTTGCAAAAGAAAAATCACAAATTGTGAAATAAATTTTTACTTTTATCTCTCTTTATTGAGATGCAAAGAAAAATTAGAAAAGATGATATAATTGTATATTAATATTATTAATATATTTTTTATATTATTATAATAATAAATCATTAATATAATATTATAATAATAAATATTAAATAAAAATATTAATAAATATCTTATTATAGTATAATAATAAATTAAAAAATAATATTATAAATAATTAAAAAAAATTATTAATAATACTATAATATAATTTTTTATAATTTATTTTTTATTATAATAATAATTAATTAAAAATAATTAAAAAATTATATTTATTTTTTATTTTTATTTTTTATTATAATAATAAATTTAAAATAATTAAGAAATTTATTAATAATAATATTAAACTATATATATTTTTATAATAATAATAACAATAAATTTAAAAAATATATTAAAAATAATAAAAAAATTATTAATAATAAAAATTTATTAATAATAAATAATATTATTTTACTTTTTATTTATTTCTATTCACTTTTTCTTAATTCAAATAATATTAATTTTCTTTTTCTTTCACTTTCTTTTATTTATTTATTTTTTTTTCATCTTCTCAAATTTCCTACCTAATCCAAACACACATTAGTGCATGTACAATTTTTTTTTTTTTCTCTCTGTATAAAGTTCTTAGTCCCCAAATGCATGGAGAATCATTTTTATTCCACTTATTGAATATAACAATTTTAAATGAACATGAATAGACTATCAAGAGACAAGGTATGATTATTAGTTTTTCAAACAAATCAGACATCGATAGTAAGGTGTTGAGGAATGTTTCACCAAGTAACACAATAGGCAGAAAAAAATTCCAACAAACAAAAAAAGGCTTCATATGCCTTTAATTTATAGCATTCAAAATGAAGTGGGTCTTTAGAGTCAATATTATCCTTTATTTATACATAATAAAGAACTCGAATATTAATAAAATATTTGTTCGAAAGTTTCAATTTATTTAATAAAAATACGGTATCCAAATAAATATATTTCATATAAATTCAGTAATTCAGATAAATATTATGATATATCTATCATAAATAACTGAAACATCTGCACCATTAAATAGTAATTATGGGATTTTATATCAATTGATTATAAATTAAAATTACTTAGATTAGATTAGAGGTTATAATTAATATATATATATATATATATATATATATATATATTACACTTCTTAATTATTAAGTAAAGTTTTTGTGAATTTAAATACACAAAATGAATTTTACTTTTATTTTTTAAGTAAAAAAAATTCTATTGGGTGAATAGTACATTTTAACAAAGTAAATATAAATTTTATTTCTTATTTAAACGTTGTATATACTAAAAAAAAATTATTATTTATGAAATATTTCTCACAGAATTTTTTTATGGAAAAAATATTAATTACTCATTGAATATTTTTTACAGATTTATTTTTATGAAAATTTTTTAATAAATTTATTTATGGGAAAATTTTTATAAATTTGTTTATGAAAAAGTTTCCCATAGATTTGTTTGTGAGAGATTTCCTATAGATTTTTTGTGGTTTTTGTGAAAAATTTCCTACTAGCCTGTTAGTGGAAAATATGTGGGTAAAAAATTAGTAGGAAATTTTTCACAAAAACTCATAAAAAATTTATGGGAAATTTCCCACAAACAAATTCATGGGAAACTTTTTCATAAACAAATTTATAAAAAAAAATTTTACAAATAAATTTATAAAAAATTTCTATAAAAATAAATTTGTGGGAAATATTTAATGGGTAATTAATTTTTTTTCTAAAAAGAATTTCGTGGAAAATATTTTATGGTAATAATTTTTTGTTTGTACTGGTGATGTTTCTCGTCAAGTTGATGTATTGATAATGATTTCCATTTTGATAAAAGAGATGAATTGGATTTTATTATTTAATACAATTTTGTTTGCGCTTATTTTTTGTAAATTTGTTTTAATAAATTTATTTATTTTTTAAATATTTTAAAAATAAATAGTTTTCTATTTTTAATAAATAAATTTGATCTTAATAAGTGATTATCATTTTAGAATACATATTTGAAGTTTAAAAAATCTGGTAGAATAATTTAGTACTTTTTGATGCCAAAGCCAACTGCAAATGACAAAAATAACTGGATCACTATCCATTCATGGTTCACTCTTGGCCACGAGTTCAACATAGCCTAATCCTTCTACGAAATCCAACTAGTTTGAAACTGCGATATCCTATCATATTAATTTCAATCCTCTCGTTTCAGTGATTGCATAACGTAGTTTTGGTTGTAGAAAATGGATCCAAAGGATTCAAAGTTGGTTCGTACTTTTATACTGCTAAATTTTCTTTTCTTGAGTTCTACTGCATCTGATAATCTCCCTTGTCCTCCAAAATCCACTACTCCACCTTCCTCTGCACAGAAATGCCCCATCGATACACTTAAGTTTGGTGTTTGTGGAAGTTGGTTAGGGTTGGTAAGAGAAAGAATTGGGAGTCAACCAAGCGAGAAGTGTTGCACCGTGGTGAAAGATCTGGCTGATCTTGAAGCAGCACTGTGTTTGTGCACTGCTATTAAAGCCAATGTGTTGGGAACTGTCAAGCTCAAAGTGCCTGTTGCTGTTAGTTTTCTCATTAATGCTTGTGGGAAGAAGGTTCCATCTGGATTTGTCTGTGCTTAAATTTACAAATATTGTATCTGTCTTTTCGGTATCTGTCATTGTTGCTTTCAGTTTAACTTAAAATGCTGCGTAGACTTTTATTTGGGGATACTGAAGTTGACAAGGCTGTGTCTTTCAACATGCTGAACAGAAAATTTCATCAATGTAGTATTCGAATCATTAATTTCCCTCAAATTAATGTTGTCATGTTAAGAAATAAAAAGTGGTTCTTATCTTTGCACGCGCATACAATGATAGTTAACGTTGTAGGCTGGTTCACCGTAAAAGTATGAACCAAATTTTACAAGTAAAAGAAAAAAAATAGAGTTGGGAAGCCAAATTTACCAAATGATATATCAAGAGAAGAAATTACTGAGTAAACTGTATGTAGTTACTATGTTGGTGGAAACCAACTCACCATAAATTCTGGTTGCGCAAACCTTTCCTTTTGAGGGTATTGAAAAATTTGAAGACTTGGAGAACGGTATTACGCTGCAATATGCGTGATAGAAGAAAATAGTAGATGTTATTAGATGTCTTTTGCTCATGCTCTAATCCAGTAAAAGTTCATATGCTAGTATCATTATGTACTTCTGCAAAGAAATGTATTAACTAGGAATAATGTAACATTTGGTTTCAATTTTGTCTACTAGGTAATTGGGTGCAACGTGGAACTGTGACACACAATTTAAGCTAATATGTTAAAATTCTCATGATGAAGAATGTAAGTCTGAGTTTTTGTTGATTTAGTGAAGTCAACACTTTATTCATATTTCTTAGTCTCTTAATCTTGTATACTCCACACGACTTTTTCATATTGATAATATAAAAATAAGAAGACAAGATATAAGAAAAAAAAATAAAGAGAAATAAAATTTATAATAATAATATAGGAATTCATATCATATCAAGAATATACAGTATATCAATAATATAAAAATTAAATTATTTTTAATTAATAAATACTAATAAATATATAATATTTTATATAATATTCTAATATTCTCTTCAAATTTATTATGTATTAGCATAAAAAATCAAGAATTTGTCAATAAAAAAATAAAAATATTTAATTAAGTAAAATTTTGTAAATAAATCAGCAATTTGCATAGAAAAAAATAAAAAGCAAAATAATGGTTCCATGTTAAAGATGATGACCGATTAAATAATAATCAATTTTAATATATGTTGTGCGTTCAAGAAAGATTGAGTTATGAGAAATTTGAATAACATTTTTGTTGTCACAATACATAGGAGTTGGTTTAGAAAGAGAAACACTTATGTTAGAAAGAAGCCAATGTAACCAAACAACTTCAGTAGTAGTTAGAGCCATGACACATATTCATTTTCAGTTGAAGTTGAGAAACAATATCTTATTTCTTACTCTTTCAAGAAATAAGAGTTTTCTAGAAAAATGCAAAAATCTATAGTAGACTTACGATTAGTAAGGTCACCATCCCAATCAACATCAAAATAAGCATGTGTACATACACGGGTAGTACTTGATACGAGCCGAATACTAGTCAGAGATACCTTCTGCTGCTGGTCCTTGATATTCATCCTAGATGTTGAACCGAATGGGGGTACCTACGAAGACACTCTGACGCTTAAGTCAATAAGAGCTAAGGTAGTGTTAAGCAAGAGATATGGGATAAGGAGTATTGAGAGAGTAGGACTCAGATTGCGTGCCTCCTACCTGGAGTGAGACCTTATATTTATAATAAAGAATAGTAACAGAGATTACCTGGACGAATCGTAACCGATGCCAAGATCCTTGGGATACTATTAAATACCGAGATCCTTGGGATACTATTAAATATTGAGATCCTTGGATACTATTAAATACCGAGATTCTCGAGATTCTATTAATAATGGTGAATCGTAACCGACACCGAGATCCTCGAGATTCTGTTACAAGGGCTTCGGGACCAGGCCCAAGCTGCTATCTTATCGTTCCTGCTGAAGACCGAGAACTTGTTGGTTAGGATACGACATGTTCTCAGGTAAGGGTTCCTTATTCGGTAAAACATGCAATTCCAAGGAGGATGATGGGGGAAATAGAAGACTCTGAAACTAAGTACCATGAAGATACTAGAGAATGCAGAGACAGCTGCCCAATGTACTATAGTAGGAAAAACAACAAACTGACTCACAACATGCATAACATAAACAATATCAGGACGAGTAATTGTTAGATATAATTGCCAATAATAGTACGATACATGGTGGGATCAGATAGAGGAACACCATCAGAAGGAGTATATTTCACATTAAACTCAATAGGGGTGTCAGATGTGCGAGTATTAGAAAGAAGAGCTAGTTCTAGAATAATGTCAATATACTTAAATTGACAAAGAAAAAAGTCTTTAGGAGAATATGCAACTTCAATGCCCAAGAAATAACAAAGGGGTCCCAAATCCTTCATTTCAATTTTTTTTGTCAAATGTATTTATCATATCATCAACATATAAGTTGACAATAATACGATCATGAGAAATAGTCTTAAAAAACAAAGCAGAATCATAATCATTAGAACAAAATTCAAGAGAAGTAATAACTTTGGATAACTTTTCAAACCAAGTCTAGAGAGCTTGCTTGAGACCATAAAGAGCTTTTTTTAACTTACACACCTCCCTTGGATTATGAGAAACACCTGGAGGAGGTATCATGTATACTTTCCCTCTCAGATCACCATTTAAGAAAGCATTTTTAACATCCATATGAAAGATATCTCATTGACGAACAAATGCAACAACAATAAGAGTGCGAATGATAGTCATCTTAACAACTAGGGCAAAGATTTCTACATAATCCAAACCATATTCTTAGAGAATCCTTTAGCAACTAGACGAGTTTTATAACGTTTGACAAACCCATCTGACTTTGTTTTAATCTTGTAGATCCATCGAGAGCCAATAGCTTGTTTTCCTAGAGGAAGAGATACCAAGTTTCAAGTAGTTGTCTTATATAATGCAGAAAGTTCCTCTTGCATAGCCTGCTACCAAAGTGGATTAAGGACATCCTCTTGATAGGAAGAAGGTTTAGACAAACTATGAATTGTGGTTAAGAAAGAAACAAAAGAGGAAGAATAGAAAGAATAAACAAAATCGGGTGATTGAGTGAACTTAGGAACATGTGAAGGATAACGAGGAGGTAGAGGATCAACCATCGCAGGAGGTGTTTGGGAAGCCGTGGGGACATCTTGAGATGTAGTAGTACAAGTATCATTTCTACAATTCTCAATTTCAATATTATTTATAACATCATTATCATCTTTGGAAAAAGGATCAACACAAATGAGATATGATTTTGTAGGATTGTGAGAAGACTCTAACATGGTATAAAATGGAATGTGTTCAAGGAAAATAACATGACAAGAAACATAGAGTTTGTTATTGATAAGATCATAACAATGATAACCTTTTTTACCATCCCCATAACCAAGAAAAACAAATATTGTAGAATGGGAGGATAATTTACTAAGTTTTACCTTTGGATGAAGAATAGGTAAAATAAAAAACTTTTAAGGAAGCGTAATCAGGAACATAACCGTACAATTTTTTTATAAACGAAGACATGTTTGAGATAACATAGGATGGAGTTTGGTTAATAATATAAACAGAAGTAAGAACAACTTCTCCCCAAAATTCACTAGGAACTGAAGCGGATAATAAAAGAGAACGAGTAATTTAAAAAATGTGACGATATTTTCTTTCAGTACTTCCATTCTGTTGAGGTGTATCAATACAAGAAGTTTGATGAAGTGTACCATCAGAAGCAAGTAACTCACAAAATTTATTAGAAGTGCAATCACCACCTAAATCACAACAAAAACACTTAATAATAGCATTATGTTGGTTTCTAAGTAAAGCACGAAACATAATATTTATTAAAAAAACTCATAACGATGTTTCATAAGATAAACCCAATAGTAATGAGTCTAATTATCAATAAATAAAATATAATAACGAGATTCACCTTTGGTAGGAACTAGTGATGAAATTATTAGAGTTCAAGGTAAGTTGAAATCCCACATTGGGTAGAAATGGGAAGATTAAATGAAATATAAGTGAGAAAGACACACAGACTTTTAACTTTAAGGTTTTGGATAAGAAGTAGAATCATATTATTCACTTATATAGTTGTTGGTTTACCACCATTGATGAAAATCTTCCAGTGTTACTCCCCTCCTGGATACCCAACAACAACCACAAACATGACATGTGATTGAGTAATAAGAAATTGTTGAAATTTTTTTTTGCAAGATCAATTACTTGAGAAGTGATACCAGAATTAAATGAATGCTCAATAGGAGAAGTAACAACAATAGATCATCATGGAAATATTTGTTGAAACTTTAATAATTTTGGGCATTGTGCTTTCGAATGACCTTTTTCTTTACAACAACTATATTTATCATGATTAATCTTTCTTTAAAATTTACTCCTATCAAGTGAAGTAATAAAGATTGATAGAGAAATAAAGAAAATTCATTTATCATAATATATTTTTTTCTTGAAATTCACTATAATTAAATAGAATAATAATTAATTTATTATATAAAAATTAAATTTATTATATTTATGATAATTTATTATTATTATAATCATTAGCGTTAAATATTTTTATTATATAAAGACTAAATTTAATAATATTTAAAAATATTATTATAAGTAGAACAGGGTATGAATAGTAGTGATAAATTAAAAATATTTAATGATAAATATTTATATTATTAAAATTAATTTTTCTTGCAGGTTTATATTAATGCTTTCGAGATCAGAAAATGCCTTTCATGAAGACGGATAATTTCATTGCGAAAGGCATTTTGGCTTGTTAAGTTTAAAAAATAGAAACATTTTCGTTTTGTACGATCATATGCGTCAAAATATATTGGTAGTGATTTCTTAGAATTGACTTACCTCGATTTAGTACATGATGATTATTTTGTATTTTTTTCTCTTTTTTTTCTTATAGTATTTTAACATGTGATAAATTATTGATAGATTGTGAATTGTAAACTTAATTGGTATATCTTAATTTCATAATAATGTCAGACATTAGTTTTTTTTTAAATATTATAAGAATGTTCGTTAACAATAACAAATGTACATAAAAGTATTAAAAATGACAAATACATGTTTTATAAAAAAATTGATAAAATAATTTATATCAATTTGTAAAATTTACTAAATATAAATTTCATTCATTTAAGTTTTTAAATTAAATTAAAAAATAAATAAAAATAACAATTCAATCACATGACTATACTAATTACGAAAGTTCCTCGTTGATTTAATTTCATTTTTGAAATTATTTATTATAAAATATAATTACAAATTTAATTTATTTTGAAAAAATATATAAAAAAAATTATAATTTAATAATAATAAAAATGATTACGAATTTCATTTTGAAAAAATAAAATTTAATTCTCATTTATATATTATAATTAATTTTATTTTTAGTTCACATAAAAATTTCTCTAATATTTATATTATTTTTCATATTATATTTGATCTGATTATCTTGTCATAAAAAAAATTTATGTAAACTTAAGAATATTAATATAAATGGCTCAACATAAGGATTAAGCAATAAAGTTAAAATGAAAAAAAAATGAAAAACATGAGAAAATAGAAGATGGAAAAGTTAAACAACTAAAGAAATTAAAAAGATAGTTAAAGAAGAAAATAATGACAAAAGAATCCACACTAAAGGGTTAAAGAATAATGAAGATTCACCATAAAGTATGAAAACCCTAAATAAGAACTAAGAAAGGTTCAATCTAAGACCCCATAAACACAAATCTTAAACTCACAAAAGGAATATGTTATAATCTTATTTCAATGCAAAATAATGGTTAATTTTTTAGTTTTTACGTTGAATTATTAATTTTTATTAACTTCTAGATATATTTGTAACCATAGAATAGATTTTATATAATTTATACACAATCATATTTTAATTAACTAGATAGAATTGATTCATTTATTAAATTCAATCTAAAAAATAATAAACTCTAATAAAAATAATAGTATTAATCGGAAATTGATTTACGATGTTATTGACCTAATTCAACCTATTAATTTTAATTACATTTAAATATATTAAATTATGAATATGTAAAATGGTAACCTACCAAACCTCATTCAATTATTTAATTAGAAAATTAATCTAATTTTTTTTTAAAACTATAAAAAGAGAAGTAAGAACTGTAAAAGTTATAAATTATATTATTAGGAATTAAAGAGAGTTGAGAAAGAAAAATAAGTCTCAACTAAATCTGTGTTGAACACTTACATTTAGTGAACAAAATTGAAAAAGATGAACTTGAACAATAAAAAATCCCAAATGCAGAAAAAAGTAGAGAGAAAATTCAAAGTGCTCTTAAAACTAAATTACTCAAATATAAAACATGAATCTAGATATGTTTATAAGCTTTACTAAGTCTACAATAAGGGTTATGTATAATTTATTTAAGACCCACGAAGAAGAGATTATTTAAATCTCGTGTTATTTCTTAATCTGCAGAATTTTTGGTACTACAATAATTTATTGAGGGAAATATTCATTATATTAATAGTTATTCCAAATATGTGAATTTGGTTAAACAAAACCTAGTTTGGTGAGAGAATTTGAGCCTTCGTACTTCTTTCAAACAGGTGTTTTTTTATTGAATGGATTTTAATTTGCTAAGTGAAATAATTTTGTTCTTCATTTTTTATCCAAACTAAATTTTACTCATTTCAATCTATCTACAATATCACAAAATATTCAATAAAATTAAAAATTAGCTATTTTTCTCTATTAATTTCTAATCTAATTTAACAAAAAAATTACTAACAATTAAGTATAAAAAAAGGTTAAACCAGATGTAATGAAATAATAAATGTGTGCATAAAATGTATTGATGATTTTGTAATATATAAACATTTCAATTTGTATGATTATTGTTTGCTCGTGCTAACTTTTGAATTTGAATCTTGCTTTTACGTTTCTTATAAGTTAATTACCATTTATCAAGGTCCAACAAATTCAATTAGTGGAAAACTAGGTTTAGCACAAGGAGACATAAATAAGAAATAAAAATTGTCCAATTACAAAATTATTCTAGAGAGAAAATAAAAGAACTTGAATAAGAAAAAAAAAATGTTTGATTACATAATAAAATAAAATAGAAAGCATGGCCCTACATTGGGCCCTTCGTCAACTTGGATCACGTGAGAGAAGGTTATTCAAAGCTTCCTTCGCCTTCTTTACATTTGATCTTGTGATAGGTCTCTAGAGTCTTTGTAATGCAACTTCAACTCTTTCTTTCATAAATTCACGAATTTTAACTTTAAACGGATCTCATAAAATTAGGTTATAAAATAAAATTTATATTTATTTAATATATTTTAATTTGAATTTATATTTAATTAATATAAAATTTTTAATATACAAATCTCATATTAAAATTTTGCCAATTCAAATATGAGACTGAAATTTTTAAATTATATGATAATGACTCGATAAAAATAACCTAATAGATTTAATTAGAATAGATTTTAATATTATAAATAAATTTTAAATTTAATTTATTTTTATAAATTTGATTAATGATATATGAAAGGATTATTATGCGAAAAGTAATCATTTAGCGAAAAAAAAACCAACCAAATTTCACTAGCATTTTCTAGTTCTCCATTGACTTCACAGGATTTTCACACGCTGGGGGCAACAAATGATTTTAGAAGTCAAATCATTCGTAAGCTTTGTTGTAAATAATTAGTGAAGTAATTAACGATATTGACGAGAGTGTTTCTTCTACATTATTCAGTATAGTTTCCCAAGGGGAAAAGTGAAAGCAACTAGAAGCAAGGGGAAGAAACAAGGCGCACTAGCTAGCCATTGAAATATATATATCTGCCCAGAAGAAAAGACAATGAATATTGAAAAGTTCCTCGGTTGAACCAAAATGGGAGGCATGGCTATTCTTGATTTTGGTTCATGTTTCAACTTTACATATCTTAGTGCTAACTTCACACATAAAAATATAATTAGAATTCCTCTTCCCCATACGCCTAGTACCTTTTTGAAGAAAGTACAATTCTTCTCATCTCCTCTCTTCACTTATATATCCCTCACCAAGCCCTTCTTTTCCTTCTCTTTTCCCTCTTCTGGGACACAGTAAATTTATATACATATATAAAAAGAGAAGAGGCCACTATTTCTCCAACTTCTCCAACAAGAAAAGAACAAGAGAAAAACTATTTCTCCAATTTCACTCATCTTTTGCATCATTACCTCTTATTACTCCTCCTGAAGTTGTAGCATTTAATGCACATTTATTTACTTGTTAGTACAAATACTTGTGCTACCACCTCTCCAACTTCTTATCCCATATACACTTGTTCTCAAAAGTGTATACCTTTCAATGACTAGGTCACTTACATACCATCTTCTTTTCTTTCTGTGCATTTTCTTACATGCATGCAGTGCAAGGCGTCTTCCCACTCTGCATAACAAACTGGAGAAGAAACCCCATTTCTCTATCAAGGTTTGTCCAGCTACAACCATCACAATGAGTTTAACTTTTTCAGTATATACTTTTACTTTTACAAGATTTTAAGATATTGTTAGCCACCTCAGTTTGACTCAACGTTCAAGGTTTTGGACTTTTCTCGACTATACTGTGACCACAATTGCAGCTTCTTTTTGTAATTTGAAGGACCAAGACGAAACTGTAATTTTGCACTTTAAAACCTTGTTTTTATTGTACTTTTATGTATAAAGCCTTCTTAACTATTTAGAGTTAGAATATATGGTTCATAAGGTTTCATTTTTGTGCTTGAAGGATGATCAGATGAGTGGATTTGAATCCTTTCCCAAACACCTTGGAGTGATGAATGAAGGTAACAAAAAGATGAAGACTTGGTTGGTTCCTCGAAATGCAAGGAAAGGAAGAAGGAGTACCCAGAAGGTGTTCAAAGCTAAGAGAAAAGATTCAGGTGCTTTATCAGAAACTCAATCTCTTGCTTCAGTTTCTTGGCGCGTGCCTCACAAGAAACCTAGTGACCAAAATCCTGGGTTTAACTTGGACTATTCACCTCCAAAGACACATCCTCCATCTCACAACTAAGCAACAAATTAAGCCAACAATTTAATATGTTTCCAAACCCAACTCTGTTAATTAAGGACGAGGTTCGTGTGTGAAGCCCCAATAAGAAGAACAAGGAAGAACAGATATGAAGACATGATCTCATTATCTACCTAGCTTGAAATGTTTAATCAGCTATATATATACATGACTACTTAATGTTTTTTTTTTCTTTTTAATATACATGAAGAATTTTTGCCAGTGGTAAACGATCTCTTCGTTTTCTGGCTAGTTCTTTATATATTTATACAGTATTATAACAAGAATCTTGATTACAATTACAAATGGTGGTGTCTTGTGTTTTCGGTGAAAATATAAATAAAAATATCTTAACTAAAATCAAATATAATTGCTTGTTTAAGTTAACAATGTTATACAATTTTCATTCTTTGAGATTTGATATGTTTCTGAAAAATAATTAATTTTGATATTTAATTTATTATTGTAAATTCTAAAATTATATAATTATCAAAATCTCATTATCTTGATAAAAAGATATAAAAAAAATAATCATTTTACCTTTTTTGCTTTTTTGTTTTTATATTAAAAAAATTAAAGATCAAAGATAAACAAAATGCTTGTTTGAAAATAATACAAATTAAGTAAGATGGTTTTAATTTGAAAAATAATATCTTTAAATAATACATGTAAATTTAACGAAATGTGACACACCAAATGTGAAAAACTTACATATATGTAAATTGCAATTGAAGATAAAAAAAAAAAAAAAGTAAATTTCGGAATGTTATAAATTATTAAAATAACTTGTAGAATGATAAACAACACGAAGTAAATGATGAGAAAAATAAGACAATTTTAAAGAGTAGATGAACGACATGAAACTTAATATATCATGAAATACAAGCAATTAAAAGTAGTAAAAAATAATTAACACAATGAAAAAATTAGTTATCTGTAAGGGTTATTTATTTCATCTCATTTTGTAAAAGAGTGATTTTTTTCTTCTTCAAATACAATATATGATAAAACACGTAATAATAACACAAAAATAGTTATCATAATTGTTCTTTATTAATTGGTTATCTATAAATTTATTTCATTTTCTATAAAATAATTGTTCTATTTCTTCATTTTTCTCCAACATATTATACATAATTTAATATAAACAGGTAACATAATTTTAAGGGTAAAATAATAAGAAAAAGTGTATGGTAAAAAAATAGTTACAAAATTATATAATTTTTATTTAATTTCTGTATTATAAGTAATCTGAAGTATGTCTTTATAAACGCCATTGTAATTGCAATTTAAAATATTGTATGACATTTTATTAGCAACATTTCTTACGGGTAACTTTTGTTTTTACTTATTACTTACAACTTTTTTGTAGTAAATAGATCATGACAAGTGAATTAACAAGACTGTTGTATATATTTGATTGCGAGATAGGGCTTTAAATATAGTTTATATTTAGGAAAAATCAATATTTCAGGTAAACATTAACATTTAAAAAAATAGAGGTTTTATCATACAAGGTAAAAGCAATAATTCAAATAACATTTTAAAGTAATTATGTAATTATTAATTAACTTTCAATCTTAATCATGGAGAAATTTTGTATGTATAACCTAATTTTATAGGTTTTTTCTTACCGAAGATGTAATGTTAAAACAATAAAAATTATATATATATAAATAAATAAAAGAGAGAGATAAATTTGAATGTATTTAAGTAAAAATGTTACCAAAATATTTTAATTTTGAATAAATTTTAGTTAATTAATTAATAATAAAGTCTGTGTCATTTAATATTAACCATATATTTTATATCAAAAAATTTTATAATAATTTTTTTTATATATTAAAAGAAATAAATTTTAAATTTAATTTATTTTTATAAAATTAATTGATAATACAAAATTTATATTTATTATATATTTTAATTTATTTTTATTTTTAGTTAATATATATTTTTTAATATATTCTATTATGTCGAGATCTCATTAAATCAAATGTTGGTCTCCATTCGAATGTGAAATTAAATATTTATGAATAATCTATTTACGAGTGGTTCGATAAATCTTATTAAATTTAAAATTTTTATTAAGATAAACTTTGATATCATAATAAAAATAAATTTTAAACATAATTTATGCTAACAAAATCAATTAGTGAAATTAGGTTTATATTTATTTTATATATTTAAATTTGAACTTATCTTGTAGATTAAAAAGTATCACATAAGATAAAATTAGAATATATAAAATAAATAGAAACTTGGCTGTGAAGATAAGATAAACTTAAAATTTACATTTTTTTTTATTTTATGAAGAAAATTTGATATTATAAGTTATATTCTTCAATTATATTTAGAATTTTATTTTGATTATATAAATATATTTTATAAGAAGTAAATTACTAAAAATATATATATATGATTGGAGAAGATCATTTATATGGTTTATGATAATGTATATAATTGTGTGTTTATTTTATCTAGTTTTGGCATGCACTTGGCATTATTTCCACGTGGTTGCAAATACTTTTTAATAGTTATAGAAGATGGTAGTTGGTTCTTTAAATAAGGGCAAGTTAATGTTAGCAGTGGCTACAGCTTATATAGTTCCCAACATATTCCATCTTTTCATCATAACCACTCTTTTCACCCACATGCTTTCGGATACATATATTACCAATTTCACATATGAAGGAAGATATTGTTAAAGCCATGTTTGGATTTCTACTTAAGGACTATGTTTTGACCCCTGTGACTCAAAAATGTTTGTAAAATAAGTTTTAAATACTATTCTAAAATAACTTATATCAAACAAATAAAAATTATATTAAAAAGAAAAATATGTAAAAAATGTAATATTTCTTTTAGGTAGTACAGTTACCAAACTGTGCTGAGGATATCCTTGGGTCAACACTTTCACGTCAACCAAAAGTTCAAGATTATATTTACTAAAAATGATATCATCTTTTTTTCGACACCTTTTTAATTAATGACTAGTATTTCAATATTAAACTGTACAAAATAAATATTTATTTTATATAACTAAATTTTATAATGAACTCACTAATATAATTTTTTAATTATAAAGAATATTATTTTATTAAAATATTACTAACTAATTATAAACCTAACGCATATTATCTATGATTTTTTTATATTATAATAAATAATCTATTATAATATTAAGTAATATTTTCAAACTATTAGATAGTACATAAATTTTTTTAATTAAAAAAATTCTTCCTAAAATAAAATTGATATTTATTAACTAGATTTTTCTACAGTATTATTTATTTTTGTGTGAGTATATATCATTGTAAAAAGTAATAAACACAATATAAAAATAGGATAAATTAAAATAAAAAATAAAAAATCAAACATAAAAATTTTTATAATTATATTAATATCAGCTTAATCACTCATTTATTCATGTTGTAAACAATTAAAAATATTATAATTTTCACTCAAAAAAGTTATCACATTTAATTATCAATATCACTTTAATATAGACTCTTCCAAAAAAAATATACGGGATTCTTAAGACTAATATTTGTTGATGTATATTGATTATCAAATTTTACACAATTTAGAAAACTAGTTCTGAAAGCAAAGTTTACACTCTACTTATATACACTACAATAGAATGGGGTTTGCGTAATGACACTTTAGATAGCGGTTAAGAGATATCGCTTTTAAAAATATATATTAGATAGCGGTTAGGCACAAACCGCTCTCTAAAGTGCATTTTAATAGCAGTTGAGTAGGAACCGCTATGTAAAGTTAGATATAATAGCGGTAGTTAAATAACCGCTATCTAATGTGTTGACCCCCTTTCTTTAACCTCGCGCTCTCTCTGCACTCTCTCACGCCCAGCCTCTCCCTGCGATTCCCAGCCTCTCCCCTGCAATTCCCAACCCCTCCCCTGCGATTCCCAGCCTCTCCTGCGAACCCAGCCCCTACGAGCCCAGCCCCTAGTCCTGTGCCCTGCGATTTGAGCCCAGCACCTGTGTCCCCTGCGATTTGAGCCCATCACCTGTGTCCCTTAGGATTTTCGCCCAGCCCCTGTGCCACCTATAAGCTCCACTGTGTTGGAGGAGGACGTCATTGAAGTGCTTTGTGGAGGTCTGCAACAGGTTAGTGGCATTTTTTTAATGAAGGGTAGGATATATTGATGTTTTAATTTAACCTATATGGTCATCAAGGAAGTCTCTCTGTTATTCCCATTGTGGGAATGGGAGGCTTGGGAAAGACCACCCTTGCAAAGCTGGTATTCAATGACACTAGTATTGAAGAATGTTTTACGTTGAAGATGTGGGTGTGTGTCTCTAATGATTTTCCATAAACTTCCAAAAACCTGTTTGTTTCCTTCAATGCGACTTCATTTTCCATTGTCCTGCTAGAATGTTTGGTATTGTTTTGTTTGATACAAAATCACGTTTCAAGTCTTAATATTTTAATAGTGTAATTATTCCTTAATTTAATATTATATATATTAATATTTAATAATTTTTACCAATACTATCAAAACTACATATGCTATGTTAAAATCAGTTTCAAATAAAAAAAAACAATAGTTTTCTCAAATTTGTCTTTAGGTGAGATTGAATCCAACAAATTCAAATAGTAAAACGAGTTGAATTGTATGCACACTGAAATGAAATCTTCTCCACACAGATAGATTTCAAGAAGTAGGTAGTTGTTATGTAAAAAAACAATCTCAATTAATTAAAAGCCAAAACATATTATTAGACTTATGGAACGTTTGGAAAGGCGTTTTCAACACCCATTTTACTGTACTTTCACATCAAATAGAAAAAGGAGAATGTAGAAACTACTATTTGTAGTTTCTACCTTGATGCAAATCTTTCCAGAAACAACTATTGATGGTTTCAAAATTCACGTTTCTACCTTGATATAAGTCAACTAATTAAAACAAATTAGGTCTTTCATAAAAATAGTTTAATGCATTTCCTAAAAAAGAGAGAGCATTTTGAAGAATGTGGGTTTTGTAATAGTTGATGCTTGTTAAATGTAATGCATATATATGAACTTGAGTGAAACTTTAGTTTCCCATTTGAGTCTCTAAATAATGATTTAGGATCATTATTTTGAAACTCAAATTGTCCCAATTTGGACAGTTTGGAAATATAGTTTTTTTTTTTGTGAATAATTATCCATTTGGTGATTAAATTGTTATTTGTTATAGTTGTAAACATTTTTTTTGCAGAGATGACATCTTCAGATAATTTATCTTTATGTTTTTTTTGTTTATAAAGTGTCCTAAGCAAATGAACTTAGATGACTGTGGATATTACGTAGCCTTGTTCATTGGAGATGCACTGCAGTATGGACAAACTACTATTCCAGTTAATGTAAGAACCATTTTTGCATTATAGCTATGTTTATATGAAAGTATAATGTATTGTCATTATTTATCTAATTTAGTATTTAACTTTTGTAATTTTCTTTTCTATCTTATGTTTGCAGTATTTTCCAGAATCTCGCTTTGCTACCTTTCCGGAGGTTAGAATTGAGCAGCTACAAAAGGAATGGTGTGCATATTTCTACCATACATTTTTGAAGAACAAAATCCGCACCATAGACTCTTAGAGATTTTTTAATTCATTTTTATTATTTGATGTATATGTACCAATTTTGTTTCATCTAAATTTTAGTTTTAAACCGCTATTAAATCTATATTTTAGATAGCAGTTCATGCGGAACCGCTATCTAAAGTGATATTTATAATAGCGGTTGTATAGGTGAACCGCTCTGAAAAACTACACTTATAATAGCGGTTCCACAGATAATCGCTATCTAAAATGTACTTTTAATAGCGGTTATTTGTGGAACCGCTTTCTACTTGGGACTTTAGATAGCGGTTCCCAGAACCGCTATCTAAACACAATAAAAGAAAGCAGTTCCACATTAACCGCTATTATATCTTATTTTATAATAGCGGTTAGTTAACCGCTATCTAAAGTTCAGACACTATCATAGCACCTCATTTAATAGCGGTTAAAAATGCTATTATAAGCCATGCGAAACCGCTATCTAATGTCTATTCTGTTGTAATGATATTATAATTTAGTTTCATATTTAGTTAATGTGTGATCTAACCAGTATAATAACAACCTCCATTAACTTCTCTTTCTCTCATACACATACACACATTCCTTAAATTCAAGCAATAGTGTTTTTTGTTCCTTGGGAATCTTGTTGTTCAAGAAAAAGCACACCGCAAGCTCACTTAAGGTCTCTCATGCAAAAATATGTCATTCAAGGAATAATCTCTTGCGCACCATACCAGATTCAACCAAAAACTCATTTCTAACAATCAAATTTCTTCTCAAACTTAAATTTTAACACAAATCTTGCATTCAACAACATTTTCCAAATTTCATAACATATACTTAGTACACAAATTAAATCTAGTTGAATTCTATTATTAAAACTTAGTTACACTGTTATAACGGGAACTTTGTTACAATGAGAACTTAGTTGCACTGTTATAACAGTCGTTTCCTATTCCTTGTTTATTTAATGAGTTTTTCTCTTCCTTACGTACAATATCACAAAACGTCTTAAATGCAAAGTTTTGTTCTCTTTCTCTCTCCTCTTTCAAAATTATGATTTCTATTTCTCTCTTTCATTTTGGCGCCCTCTGTTAGTCTCTGTTTCTGCAACCAAGAACAGAACCAAGAACGTTTGCTGCAATCAAGAAGAGAACCAAGACCGTTTGACCTAAACCGTAATATGGTATCAGAGCGGGTCGATCCCTGCTCTGCTTCCGCACCTCTCTTACTATTTTTCCTACTTTTTTGAAATATCTTTACCTTTTTTTTTCTTTCTTTCTTCTGCTACATGGACTCAGTCATAACTCTTTCTCAAGAAACCATGGATAATATGCAAAATCCGACCAGCCCCTACTATCTTCATCCAGGTGAAAATCCAGGTATGATTTTGGTTAGCCCTCAACTCAATGGAACGAATTATCACTCTTGGTGTAGGGCTATGAAACGTGCCTTGCTCTCGAAGAACAAATTTAAATTTGTCGATGGAAGCATCGCCATGCCACACCAGGATACTGCTCTCTTTGATGCATGGGAAAGATGCAACGTCATGGTAGTTTCTTGGATAAATCGTGCTATCTCCCCTCAAATCGCGCAAAGCACCGTGTATATTGACAGTGCCAAAGAGTTATGGGATGATTTGCATCAAAGGTTCTCCAAAGGAGACCATTTCAGGATATTTGACTTACTACAGGAAATTCATTCAACAAGACAAGGAGAAAGAAATGTGTCTGATTATTTCACTTATTTAAAAACTTCTTGGGAGGAACTTGAATCACTGAGGCCTACTCCTGCGTGTATCTGTGAGACTAGATGCACTTGTGATATGATGAAAACAGTGGCCAAGCACAAAGAATCGGAATACGTCATTTGTTTTTTGAAAGGGCTCGGAGACATTTATGCTACAATAAAAACACAAATTCTCTTAATGGAGCCACTACCCAACATCAACCGGGTTTTTTCTCTTGTTTTACAACAAGAGAGACAATTAACTGGAGACACCTTCATTGATACAAAGTCTAGCATCAATACTACCAACAGTCAATCCAATTGGAAATCTTAGTCAGGGAAACTCAACAGTAACAATTGGAGGCAGCAAGGAAGAGGAAGGGGACGAAATTTTAATCAAGGTAAACAATGCAGCTATTGTCATAAGATGAACCATACCGATGATGAATGCTATTCAAAACACGGTTTTCCTCCCTAGTATAAATCAAGATCTGACCAAACCAACATTAATTCTGTCACTGGAAACAATACTCCCTCAATTGATGATAAAAACAAGGAATCAATGAATCAACAAGAAAAGACCCAATTCACTCAAGAGCAGATGGAACAGATTCGTCAGATGATACAAGAATCAAAGACCAACATTAAGGTTAACAGTTTTATCGGTGAGTCTTCATCTTCTCCAAACAATAAAGGTAATGACAATATTGACTCTTGGATATTAGATACTGGTGCCATAGATCATGTTATGTATAAAATAGCTCATTACACTTCCTTTTTTAAAATAAAACCAGTTTGTGTGAAACTTCCAAATAATTCACAAGTGATTGCTGAACACGCTGGAACCATTCATTTCACAGATAATTTACATATTCATAATGTCCTTTATATTCCTAGTTTTACCTTCAATCTTATATTTGTTCAACGTCTCATAAAGCATTTAAACTGTAAACTAATTTTTTTCACAAGAGTTTTGCCAGATACAAGAAAATGCTTCATTGAAGATAATTGGGAATGCTAGGCTCTACAATAATCTGTATTACTTACAGATACCAGACAACAAGAAAATCTGCAACACCATCACCATCAGAGATGCTGAGTTCCACAATCAAGAACAAGATATTGACTTATGGCATCATAGGTTGGGACATCCTTCAGAAAAGATTCTACAAAACATCAGTAACTCTTTTCCTTATATACATTTTGATAGTAATAAAGTCTGTAACTCTTGCCACCTAGCTAAGCAACATAAGCTTCCTTTCTCAAAAAGTAATACAAACTACACGCATGTTTTTGAACTTATTCATCTTGACATATGGGGACCGATCTCTACACCTTCTATACATGGCCATAAGTACTTTCTCACTGTTGTTGATAGCTATAGTAGGCACACTTGGATTTTTTTGATGAAAGAAAAATCTGAAACCAGAACTGCTATATCTAATTTCATTGCTTTTGTTCAAAATCAATTCAGTAAGAAAATTAAAATGATAAGAACTGATAATTGACATGAATTTGCTTGTGATGATTTGTTTAATAAATTGGGTATTATTCATCAAAATAGTTGTGTTAAAACTCCACAACAGAATGCCATTGTTGAAAGGAAGCATCAACATATTATGAATATAACGAGAAATCTTCTATTTCAATCTAATATGCCCCTTGTTTTTTGGTCATATGCGGTTACTCATGCTGTTTACCTGATAAACAGAATACCCTCAGATATTATCAATAAAAAAACCCCGTTTGAACTGATACATAATCAATTGCCTGACCATCAAAATTTAAAGGTTTTTGGTTCCCTCTGTTTTGTATCTACTTTGGAAAGAAATAGATCCAAGTTAGATCCTAGAGCAAAGAAATGTGTTTTTCTGGGTTACAAGATAGGAGTCAAAGGTTATGTTGTTCTGGATGTTAACAGTAGAGAAATAAGTATATCTAAAAATGTTGTTTTTTACGAAAATATATTTCCGTACAAAATTAGAAGAGACACTGGTATTAAAGAAAATGATCAACAAAATTTATTTGATTTTTTCCTGGATCCACCTCTAAACCAATCTAATCCCGAAAACCAAACTGATGAGATCATAATAAATCAACCCCATATTGATGATCATTTAGCCTTGCGGAGATCAACAAGGATTCGAAAGGCACCCACCTACTTGAAGGACTTCCATCATGAAATCATCAACAATGTCATTTGAGAGAATAGTTATGATCCCGGTAAAACTTTTTTTCCCATATCTTCTGTTATCAATTATAGCAATTTACCTGCAGATCAACTTCGATATACTCTTGTTATATCTTCCTTGGATGAACCAAAGAATTATAACGAAGCTGCAAGGAAACCAGAATGGGCTGATGCAATGAAGAAAGAAATTGAAGCGCTTGAATTAAATAAAACTTGGACGTTAACTGATTTACCTCAGGATAAGAAACCCATTGGTTGTAAATGGGTTTATAAAATAAAGTACAATGCAAATGGAAGCATAGAAGGATATAAAGCCATATTGGTGGCAAAAGGCTATAAACAGCTTGAAGGCATTGACTACTTGGACACTTTTTCACCAGTAGCAAAACTCACCACGATACGCCTTCTCCTTGCATTAGCTGCTACACAAAATTGGCATCTGCAACAATTGGATGTCAACAATGCATTCTTACATGGAGATTTGGAAGAAGAAGTCTACATGACATTGCCCCCAAGTATGATCGCTGCCAAACAGAATCAGGTTTGTAAGTTGGAAAAAGCGCTTTATGGTCTAAAACAAGCTAGTAGACAATGGTTTGCCAAACTTTCCTCCTCCTTAAAAAGTATTAGTTTTGTTCAATCCAGTTCTGATCACTCTCTCTTCACAAAAAAAACTTCTAACACTTTCACTGCGTTACTTGTGTATGTTGATGACATCATTCTTGCTGGCAATTCTTTATCTGAAATCCAATGCATAACTCACTATCTTGATGATACCTTTAAGGTCAAGGATTTAGGACTACTCAAATATTTCTTAGGTATTGAAGTCTCTCGATCAAAAGGAGGAATCCACATTAGCCAAAGAAAGTATGCCCTTGATGTCCTCGCAGATACTGGTCTGTTAGCAGCAAAACCTTGTGCAACTCCAATGGTCAAAGACATAAAACAACTTTTTCAATCAAGACATCACGATTGAAGACATCAACTCTTATCAAAGACTCATTGGGCGATTACTCTATCTCACGAATACCCGTCCAGATATATGCTTTGCCGTCCAGTTTCTCAGCCAATTTACTCAAGCTCCTACCCTACATCACTTTCGAGCTGCACATCGAATATTGAGATACATAAAAGGAACTCCTTCTCAAGGTCTATTTTTTTCCTAATAACTCAGACATCCAATTAAAGGGGTTTAGCGATTCAGATTGGGCAACTTGCCCCAACACCAGAAAGTCCGTTACGGGATACTGTGTCTTCCTTGGTTCCTCTCTTATTTGTTGGAGACCAAAGAAACAAACAACAGTCTCCAGATCCTCATCAGAAGCAGAATATCGTGCCTTAGCCTCGACGACGTGTGAACTTCAATGGCTGACCTACTTACTCAAAGATTTTAACATCGAAACTACATCTCAAGCTATTCTTTACTGTGACAATCAATCTGCAAGACACATAGCCTCCAATCCAAGTTTCCATGAACGCACAAAACACATCGAAATCGATTGTCATGTGGTACGTGAAAAATTACAAGAGAAGCTCTTCCATCTCCTTCCCATCTCTTCTGAGCAACAGCTTGCCGATGTCTCTACGAAACCCCTCGATCACCGGTCCTTTCATAATATAATATCCAAGCTTGGTGTCTCCAACATCCACCAACCAACTTGCGGGGGGCTGTTGAATTCTATTATTAAAACTTAGTTACACTATTATAACGGGAACTTTGTTACAATGAGAACTTAGTTGCACTGTTATAACAGTCGTTTCCTATTCCTTGTTTATTTAATGAGTTTTTCTCTTCCTTACGTACAATATCACAAAACGTCTTAAATGCAAAGTTTTGTTCTCTTTCTCTCTCCTCTTTCAAAATTATGATTTCTATTTCTCTCTTTCATTTTGGCGCCCTCTGTTCGTCTCTGTTTCTGCAACCAAGAACAGAACCAAGAACGTTTGCTGCAATCAAGAAGAGAACCAAGACCGTTTGACCTAAACCGTAATAAATCTCAACATATATGAATAATTTCATCAAACACATAACATGCAAAAATAAATCTTAATAGTTTCTCTTACCTCTAAGCACTTTTGCCAAATTGAGTTGAGTTGAGATATTTTATCTTGTTCTAAAAGTACTTTATCATAAAAATTAACTATATCTTTAAGAATTTAGGCTAGTATACATTTAAATTAAAGAGAAGATTAGTGTCTCTAAGTACTTTTTAATTAAAATACTCTAAAAAATAAAGTAATTGAAAATTTACTTAAACAAAATTTCAATTAAATAGAAATACTCTAATTCTAATGTTTTCAAATCTTGAAACAGATAAGAGATTAATGAAAAATTAAAAAAAAAAAATTAGAGAATTTAAAGAAAAAAATTTTTAAAGAGAGAATAATAAAAAAAAAGTAAATTTTCCTATTTATATATTTTTATTTTTTTTATAAAGAACATACCTACTTAAATTTTTTTTTTCAATTCCTTACAAATTTATATTAAATAAAAATTTAAATATATAAATTGTATTATAATTAAAAATTATAATAAAGAAATATTTTTAAATATATAAATTATATTTAAGATTATAATGAAAAAATTATATTATAATACAATTTTATTTTTAATCATAATAATATTTAAGAACAAATAAAAGAACGAATTTTACATAGAATATTCTAATCAATTATGAAAGATGATTAACAAACAAATCATATCAATAGATATATGAATTTTTTGTTACACGTATAACCTTTTTACATGTACATCTCAACATATTTATTTTTCCTCGAAAACACTCTAAAAGTTTTGAAAAACAAGTCAGTCATGTAGAAGCTAAATATTCTCAACCATGCCAAACAAAAAGAAAGAGAAGTAGTACGTCATTCTAACCCAAAATTAATGCTTGCTACTAGATATTTGTAAAGGAAAATAAGATATTAATTGTATATTTTTTTATTTTATCAAAAGCAATAGTAAAAGACATTTAATATATTCAATGTAAACATAATATAGGGTATAAAGGAAGATAGAGGTTGCAAATCACAAAATTGATGAATTTTTTTTACATATAATAGAGGTTTATTTGTATAAGACGGAAGATAAAAATATTAGATAGAATTATGAAAGTAATTAATAATCTTATAAATAAATAAATAAGAAGAAGGCATATAAGAATGTATACGAATATATTTAAGAAGAATTACAATAACTATGATTGAAGATAATATTTTCTCTCATAAAAATCATTATAATAATTTTTTTTACTCTTGGACTCAGCTAGTAGGTTTTTATTTCTTTAATTCTTTTGTAATTTGTATTTTAATTTAATTGTAGATTTAGATAAACTTAGAATTTAATTAAAGATTCAATGAAATCCTAATTAAGACAAAAAGAACTAACTAGGATGAAGAGAGAAAAATCTTGAAGATACAAGCAAGGAAACATGTATCTAAAGAAGTATGGAAAGTTAAATTAAGTATAGACAACATGTCTATTTTTTTGCTAAGTAGAGAAAACATTCTAGATTAGATTTTGAATTTTAAAATTTGAAAATTTTCTTTCTTTTTTACTTTATAATTCTCCAGCAAATAAGGTTATAAATATTTATGGTCACTTTTTCTATCCACTTTTGTAATATATAGAATTTAAGAAATTTTATAATATTTGTTAAAGTGATTCTTTTACGAATTTTATGTTGATATCTTAAACTTAAATAATAATTCTTCTTTATATAATTTTTTAAGTTATATGTTTTTCGTTCTTAAAGTTTTTTCTATTTTTTCTTTTTCAATAAAACTTGTTCCAAATGTGTTATTGTTCTTGTTTCCTTTGCATGAAAGACAAATATTATAATATATGGACTAACTTAATTCATTATTCTCAAATGAATATATATATACAAATATATTATTGCATATTATATGTGTATTATTTCTATCATTTATTATTTTTTATATTTTCTTCCTATAAATCTGCTAAGAATATTATGTACATAATAATAATATTACGTACATAATTAGATTACATAATTTTTTCCCAATCACAGATTTTCCTCAAAATAATATCTCAGCCTAACACCCCCTCAAGTTGGTGCATGCAAATTTTGGATACCCAACTTGGGAATAAAGAAATCAAATTGACGTTTTCTGAATGCTTTAGTGAAAATATCAGCAAGTTGACTAGAATTAGTGACATAAGCCGTTGCAATATTGCCGTTCAAAATTGCATCTCGTATAAAATGACAATCAATATCTATATGTTTGGTGCGTTCATGAAAAATGGGATTAGTAGCAATATGCAGAGCCACTTGACTATCACAATAAAGCTTCATAGGACGTAGATGACCAATACCCAAAGAATGTAGAAGACCTTTCAACCACGTAAGTTCAGATGTAGTGTTGGCCATTGAGCGATATTTCGCTTCAGCAGAGGAGCGAGATACAGTATGTTGTTTCTTAGTTTTCCAAGAAATAGGTGAATTACCAAGGAAAATAATTCACCCTGTAAGAGAACGTCTTGTCAAAGGACAAGTAGCCCAATCTGAATCACACCAACCATAGAGTTAAAGATCACAATCTGCACGTAACATGATTCCTTGTCCAGGAGTACCCTTAAGATAACGAACTACGCGAAAAGCAGCATCCCAATGTTCCTGATCAGGAGTTTGCATGAATTGAGCAAGCATGTGAACACTGTAAGAAATATCAGGTCGAGTAACTGAAAGGTAAATCAAACGACCAACTAGTCTTCGGTATTTGGCTGGATCAGATAGGGGACTCCCTGTGGCAAGCGGAAGATGATGATTTTGATCAAGAGGAAAGTCAGCAGGCTTGGCACCTAAGAGACCAGTTTCAGTAATGATGTCAAGAGCATATTTTCGTTGGCATAAGAAAATACCAGTAGGACTTTGGCCACTTCGATACCTAAAAAACATTTTAAGAGTCCCAGATCTTTCATGTGAAAACAGTTACTCAAGTAGGCTTTGAAAGCCTGAATAGCTTCTTCATTATTTCCAGATATTACAAGATCATCAACATAAACTAATACATTGAGGTGCAGATCATTATGATGAAGAGTAAAAAGAGAGTAGTCTTAATAAGATTGTGTGAATCCATATTTCTGTAATGCACTCTTCAACTTACCAAACCAACAACGGGGAGCTTGTTTCAAACCATATAAAGATTTATGTAACCTGCAAACTTGATTAGAATCATGAGATTTGAAACCTAGAGGTAGCTTCATATATACTTCCTCATCAAGGTCACCATGTAAGAAAGCATTGTGAACATCCATTTGATGGAGTGTCCAATTCTTGGCAGCTACAACTGCAAGAAAAGTACGAATTGTAACCATCTTTGCAACTGGTGCAAAGGTCTCATGAAAATCTAATCCTTCAACCTGTTTATTCCCCAAAACAACAAGGCGAGCTTTAAACCTTTCAATAGATCCATCTGCATGATATTTGATCCAATAAACCCACTTACTTCCAATAGCCTTTTTATTAGGAGGCAAAGATACTACAGACCAGGTCTCATTATTTTCAAGAGCTTGAATTTCTTCTTGCATCGCCTTTCGCCAATGTTCATGTTGAACAGCATCAGCAAAGGTTTGTGGTTCAGTTTCTTTAGTAATGGCTGCCAAAAATTGCCTATGACGAGAAGAAAATTTATCACAACTGACATAATTAGCAATAGGATAGGATGTACCTGAGGAGTTGGATAGAACAGATGAACCGGGAGAGGGATTAATCTTATAAATTGTATTAGTCACATAATCACGTAATACAGTTGAAGGAATTTTTCTACGATAACCACGACCCAAAGTTTCTGTATGCATGGGTTCTGGTGCGCCTCCCTGTCTATAACATTCTCTGATTCAATATCTAGTGTGATATCATTATTATGTGGGCCTCTATCTGGTATGGGAATAGATGAGAGACCATCTGATGTTGGAATAACTTCATTATTTGGTAAAGTATTTTCATTCAAGTGTGTCTCAGATATAAGAGGAACCTCATCATCATCATCAATGGAAGCATGTGTAATAGAAAGCGGATTAGATAAAGTGGAATCCTGTTCAAGAGATAGGTTTGATGCAAATGGAAATTGATCTTCATAAAATACAACATCACATGAGACAAAAAATGTTTTTGACTCAACATCATATACTTTCCAACCTTTCTTACAATAAGGATAACCCACAAAAATACATTTCCTGCTTCTGCTAGCAAACTTATCTCCTCCATGATACTGATTGTGAGCATAACATAAACATCCAAAAACTCGAAGATGATTAAGATTAGGGGGTGTACCGTACAAAACTTCATAAGGAGATTTTCCTTTTAATACTGTTGTAGGAGTACGATTTATTAAGTGACATGCAGCCAAAGCACAATGTCCCCAAAATTCAATGGGAAGATTACCTTCAAAAAGCAAGGCACGTGCAACATTTAGAATATGCCTGTGTTTACGCTCTACTCGCCCATTTTGCTGTGGAGTTCCTGTACAAGAAGTCTCATGCACTATACCATGATTATGAAAATATGATCTCATGGAGATAAATTCTGTACCATTATCACTTCGAACAATTCTTACCTTTTTGTTGGATTGACGTTCAGCCATGACAATAAATTGTCGCAAATAGATCCAAACAACCCTTGAATAATCATCAACAATAGTTAAAAAAATATCGAGCATCACAAAAGCTTGTATTTCTATAAGGTCCCCATAAGTCACAGTGAATTAACTGAAAAATTTCATTTGTTTTATTTTCACTGATAGAAAAACTTTCCCTTGGTTGTTTTGCTCGAAAACAAATATCACATACCTCGTTACATGATTTATTTATTCTGCCATTATCCATCTTAAATAACATATCAATAGTTTTATGAGAAGGGTGCCCTAACCTTTTATGCCATAATTCACAAGAAGTTTATGATGATGATTTCGTTACAGCTGCTGCTATGACTATCTTCCTAAAATAATATAATCCCTCTCGTTGCTCACCTATTCCAATCAATTTCTTTGAAATGCGATTCCAAACAGTACAAGATTTGTCACCAAAATAAATCTCACAATCTAATTCATCGATCAATTGAGACACTGAAATAAGATTGCAAGTTAAAGAAGGCACATAAAGAACATTTGTAAGCGTTAGAGTATGACTTAACACCTCTGTGCCTTCCTTTGTAACTGGCATGTGTTCACCATTAGGAAGACCTACCGAACATTCTGTAATATCCTTAATATTAGTGAGACATGCTAATTTTCCAGTCATATGATGTGAGGCCCCTGTGTTAATAATCCAAAGCAAAAAAGTGCACTTACCACTCAGTTTTCCAGTAGCACTCAAATTTTCACTATCTCCCACCTTGATGTTGTTTAAAAGACTCACGAGTGTTTTCCATTGTTGATCAGTGATACCTTTAACATCAGATAAATTTGCTTGCGCAGCATGAACCTTGACCATTCTACATCTTTTTTCAATTCCATGAGGACGATCTCCCCACCAATTTGGATAGCCTATTATCTGAAAACAATTATCTAAGTCATGTCCAAGACGATGACAATAAGTACATAGGACAATCTTGTCATTTGTTGAATTTCTCCTTATGATCCTCCCTTCATTCTGTCTGTTGTTTGTTTTTACCATGATGACAAATAATAAATATATTATTCTATCTTATTCATCATTCTCAAATGAATATATACACAAATATATTATTGCACATTATATGTGCATTATTTCTATCATTTATTATTTTTTATATTTCCTTCCTATAAATCTGCTAAGAATATTATATACATAATGATAATATTACGTACATAATTAGATTACATAATTCTTTCCCAATCACAGATTTTCCTCAAAATAATATCTCAGCCTAACAATCTTCTATTTGAACCACATTAAATCTAAATAAAAATTCTCAAATTTTATAATAGTTTAATTTTTCTACTTGACCACTTAGAATGATCCGAAGGTGGGTCGAGCTTCCTACCAATAAGATTCGAGTGTTTATATCCAAAAATAAGCTATAAGAGTGTTTTAATACAACATAACCTAAATTTGAAAATAAACACACGTTAACTTCTCCTAAAAATCAATTTTAGGCATATACATTATTTAAATATGTGTTATATCATGCTTCTTTTAAATTTCTTCATTGAATAAATTGAAAACATTTTATCCATTTATTCAAGAGTTTTCTATTAGAATCAGTTGAGTTGGTTAATTAATCTGCAACTGATTTTAACAGTTTTCTCTAACAGTTTTCTTTTCTTTCTTTCTCTTCACTGTGTATATATATACAGTATTCTACATATCAGAATATAAGATGCTTTCGTTTTTTTCACTGTATAGCATACTGCATCATTTGCTATTCTCTGTGATGGTTACTGTAGCGTCACTTTTCAATAGCAGATTATTGGCTCCTTTATGGTATCAGAGCGGGTGAAAACCCACTCTACTTCTGCTAAGCAATTCCTCACTTTTTCTTTCTTATTTCCCGATTCTTAATTTTAGTTCTCTTCACCACATAATCTCTGTCATGGAAGACGCATAAAGCATTACAAACCCAGCAAGTCCCTACTACTTACACCCAGGCGAGAATCCAGGGATGATTCTTGTTAGCACACAGTTAAACGGCATCAACTATCACTCTTGGAGTTGATCCATGAAGAGAGCACTTCTTACCAAGAACAAACTGAAATTCATTGATGGAAGTATCCTCCAACCTGATCGAAATGCTCCTACTTATGACGCGTGGGAAATATGCAATGTTATGATTCTATCTTGGCTTACTCGATCGATAACTGAACCAATTGCAAAGAGCGTGATCTACATAGACAATGCAAAAGATCTTTGGACAGATTTAAAGGAGAGATTCTCCAAAGGTGATTATTTTCGTATTTCTGATATACTCCAAGAAATTCACTCGATCCAGCAAGGAGAAAGAACAGTCTCAGATTATTTTACCGATTTGAAGATCCTATGGGAGAAACTGGAATCCCTGCGACCCAACCCAATTTGCTCTTGCAAATGTGAAGTCATGAAGACAGTGATACAAGGAGTCTGAATACATCATATGCTTCTTGAAGGGATTAGCAGATGCATATGGAACAATTAAAACACAAATTTTGCTTATGGAACCACTTCCCAACATCAACAAAGTCTTCTCTCTTGTAATGCAACAAGAAAGGCAGATAATTGGTACCAACGTTGCAGAGGCAAAGAATTTTATAAATTCCTTCAATTCACACAACAAACAACATGAAAGAAGTGGAAACTGAAAATTTACTAAAGGAAGAGGAAGGAATCCGAAATTTGGCAAGCAATGTAGTTATTGCCATAAGCTAAATCATACTGCAGAAGAATGTTATTCTAAGCATGGCTTCCCCCCTTGGTTCAAGAAGAAATTTGAACATTCAACTAACAACTTTATTTCAGGTACTAATACAAATGAGAAGAAAGATGGGGAAATACAAGATCCTAAGCAGCAAGAAGGAAGTCAAGATAACCTGCAATTTACACAGGAACAGATGCAGCAAATCTTAAAGATGTTACAAGATTCCAAGATTCATACTCAGCACAAAATTAATAGCTACATTGGTGAGAATATCTCTAGACCACCTGAAAAAGGTAAACAAATCATTGAAACTTGGATTTTAGACACTGGGGCAACAGATCATGTTACACACAATGCCTCACAGTTTGTCAGTTTTCATAAAATAAAACCCATCTTGATAAAACTACCCAATGGATCTACTGCCATGGAAAATTATGTAGGTTCTGTGATGTTAAATAAAAAACTCCTTATTCATAATGTTTTATACATACCTGAGTTTTCTTTCAATCTTATCTCTGCTTATTGTTTAATCAAGTCTTTAAACTGCATACTTACTTTTTCATCTGAGAAATGTCAGATTCTGGATGCCACATCCATGAAGATGATTGGGAAAGCTGAATCCATAAATGGACTGTATTACATTGCAAATACAGAAAGCAAGCATCTCATCAACACAGCAAGCTTGGTAGATGACCAGAATTATAATAATCAATCTAGGATTTACTTATGGCACCATAGACTTGGCCATCCATCTGACAGAGTGCTGCAGTCAATGAGTAACTCTTTTCCCTACATACAATTTGATAGAGTTAGCATATGTGACCCTTGCCATTTTGCCAAACAACATAAACTTCCTTTCTCTCACAGTAATTCTAGAACTTTACATGCTTTTGATCTTATTCATGTTGACATTTGGGGACCTTTGGCTAAAACTTCTATTCATCGGCATAGATATTTCTTGACTATAGTGGATGATTTTAGTAGGTTTACTTGGATTCATCTTATGAATAATAAAGGAGAAACAAGAAATATGTTAACTAAGTTTGTTGCAATGGTTAAAAATATCTTTGACAACAATATCAAAGTAATAAGAAGTGACAATGGTAAGGAATTTTTATACAAAGATTTCTATGATATGAATGGCATTATACATCAAACATCTTGTGTTGGAACACCCCAACAGAATTCTGTTGTTGAGAGGAAGCATCAACACATATTAAATGTCACATGTTGCCTTCTTTTTCAATCTAATCTTCCTACTGTTTTCTGGAATTATGCTATCTCACATGCTGTTCATATAATTAATAGGATACCTTCCAAAGCTATTTTGAATAAAATTCCTTTTGAGCTAATTTACAAACACATTCCTGATCTTCAAAATTTAAAAACCTTTGGCTCGTTGTGTTTTGTTTCTACCAATGATATTAATAGAACCAAGTTAGACCAAAGGGCAAGGAAATGTGTGTATATTGGAAATAAAACTGGAACCAAAGGTCATGTTGTTTTAGATATTAACAGCCGTGAAATATATGTATCCAAAAACGTTATCTTTTATGAGAATGTTTTCCCTTTCAAAACCCAGTGTTTAAGAAATGCAGAAAACAATCAAGAAGAGCTATTCAACTTTCTAGGAAAGGAATCTGATTATGACAGGGTTGAAAGGGAAGCTCCTGCCACTCAGATTGATGATGGTGAGGTAGGAACTAATATAGAAGACATTAATGAATACAACAGTTGTGAAGAACCTGACATAATTGAAAGCAGTGAAGAACTTGACACAATTGAAAGCAGTGAAGAACCTGACATAACTGAAGAAAATAATCAAGCGCTGAGGTGATCATCCAGGGTCAGAAGAGCACCAACATTTCTTAGAGATTACCACCATCAGTTGGTCAACTCTGTGGACAGCAAAGACAACATACACATTGACAGGGAGTTGTATCCAATTTCCTCTGTTTTGAGCTACCAGAGATTATCACACAAACAGTTAAGGTATATGCTTGCCATCTCTGAAATCATTGAACCTCAAAACTTTAACCAAGCCAAAGACATTCCCGAGTGGAAGGAAGCCATGAAACAGGAAATAGATGCACTAGAACTTAATGAAACCTGGTACATTACTGATCTTCCTAAAGGAAAGAAGCCAATTGGATGTAAATGGGTTTACAAAGTAAAACATAAAGCTGATGGAACTGTAGAACGCTATAAGGCTCGGGTAGTGGCTAAAGGTTACACACAATTAGAAGGAATTACTATCTTGACACTTTCTCCCCTGTAGCTAAGCTGACCACTGTCAGATTACTGCTGGCCATAGCAGCCACTCAAAATTGGCATCTCAAGCAGTTGGATGTCAATAATGCTTTTCTACATGGTGACTTAAATGAGGATGTTTACATGCTGCCACCACCAGGTGTTGATATAGGAAAAGAAGGCAAAGTTTGCAAGCTTTTGAAGTCACTATATGGGCTAAAGCAAGCCAGTAGGCAATGGTTTGCCAAACTATCTTCTGCTTTAAGGGAAGCTGGTTTTACTCAATCTTGTTTTGATCATTCATTATTTATAAAGAAAACTCTTGATTCTTTTACTGCATTACTTGTATATGTGGATGACATAATTCTTGCAGGAAATTCGTATGTTAAAATCGAACACATCACAGCCTACCTTGACAGAAATTTCAAAGTGAAGGATCTAGGAGAGCTAAAATTCTTTCTTGGTTTTGAGGTGATTCGGTCTCAGAAGGGAATTCACATCCATCAGAGAAGATATGCTCTTGTCCTGCTGGCCGACAGTGGATTACTTGGATCAAAACCTTGCAACACCCCTATGGTAAACAAAACCAAGCAACTGTTTGAAGAAGGAGCACTTTTGGAAGATATTACTGCATATCAAAGGTTGATTGGAAAGCTAATCTATCTCACAAACAGCAAACCAAACATAAGTTATGCAGTGCAATCATTAAGCCAATTCATGCAAGCTCCAACTAGTCATCATCTCAAAGCAGCACATCATGTTCTAAGGTATATAAAGAAGGCACCTGCTCAGGGACTTTTCTTTCCTGCAGATTCTGAACTTCAACTCAAAGGTTTTAGCGATTCTGATTGGGCTGCTTGTCCCAATACCAAAAGATCTATCAGTGGGTTTTGTATCTTCCTAGGATCATCCCTTATCAGCTGGAGGTCAAAGAAGCAAAGTACTGTGTCCAAATCTTCCACTGAAGCAGAATATAGGGCGCTTGCCTCTACCACTTGTGAGCTGTAGTGGTTAACCTATCTGTTAAAGGATTTCAATGTGCAGAGTTCCTCCATGGCAGTATTGTATTGTGACAGTCAATCCGCAAGGCATATAGCCTTCAATCCCAGTTTTCATGAAAGAACCAAACATATTGAAATTGATTGCCATGTGGTGCATGAAAAACTTCAAAGAGGACTATTTCAATTACTGCCTATATCTACTAAAGAATAGCCTGCGGACGTGTTCACTAAACCATTAGAACCTATGATTTTAATTCATTTCTTTAATGTATTCTTATATTTTTATATTTTTGTTGTTGTTAATTCTACTATTTGATCAAATATGTAGATTCTTACGTATTTCTATGTTCATGTATTTTTGGACAAATTTTCTAATTTAATTAATTGGATTCTATTCTTGGGTTATTTTAAGACCATATACATAGATATTATATTTCAATAGTTATATTTTTTTTTTCTTTTTTGGTAAAAGCTTGAAGAAATTCAGAAAGAGAGAAAAAAGCTTAGATGTTTACTTGAAAAGACAAAATTTAACGCTTTTGAGTTTAAGCTATAAGTTAATTGAGAAAAAAAAATACATGAAATTAATTTACGAAATTACTTTGAAATTTGATGATTTACTAATTAATAAATATAATTTTAGTAGTAAGGACAAACGAGTATAAAATTAAGAAGATAATTATTTTCAATTTTTTTTAATATGGGTGTCTATTGCAAAATTTAAAAAATATACTCAATTTGAACTAAAATGGGTCATGATTAAAAATTGAAATAAAATAAAATTAAGTAATATCATTCTAGAAACAATACAAATTATAAAAATAAATAAACCCTAAATGTAAGTAAAATCGTAATGAATAAAATAACTCCCAAAAAAGGTTGTTTTTCTCAATAAGACTCGAAATTATTTATATATAACCAATAAAAAAATAATTAACATAAGTTTGATTTCAAAAAGATATTTTAAGTGTGGCTAATTTATAATTTAAAATATGTATAGATAATTGAGAGAGGTCTCAACAGTTGGACTCTGAAAAAGAATACTTTAGCAATATTATGGTGTAACATTACAGAATAAAATGAATTAAAATTAAGAAGATGAGTTATAAAGAAAGTTATCATGTTTGGATTCATTTTGAGTATTTTATTGGTGGATATGTAAAGAATGAATTTTATATATGGCTTGAAGCAACTTGGTTATAGGTAGCTGGGCATGGTGCTTCGTACCTAAGAAGAGACATAAGATGCAACACTTTCAAGTATGTCTCCTACGAAATCAAATAAAATAACATAACACAACCAATAACAGTGATGAATCTTAACATCCCAATGAAACGAAGTTGGGATTTGAGAAAAACTTAAAATAAACTGAAATCACTGGTCGAAAGTTAGCACAAACATCCCACGTAAATTCGAGTCTTGATGGTAGCAAGTTGAATGTGACATTCCCAATACGATGGATGCATTGAAGTGGTGATTTTGTGAAGTGTGACCATGAAAATCATGTTGGGTATGATTCCCGTTGTTGAATCCCAAAGTGAAATTTGGTATAAGTCACTTGAATCATTATCAACTGCGGTTGCAATTTGTGTGCCCCCAAACGTTTATAGAGAATGATCAGTAGGCCTGTCCTTAAAAGGAACAAAATTAGGGTTTGGTAGGGATTAACATGTTTCAAATTCAATCCAAATCTAATCTAATCCAATAATTTTATTTTAAATTTAAATCTATTTAGTTAAATCGAATTAATTTAGATTTTTTTTAATTTATTTTAAACTTTAATTTTATTTAATCATTAAGTTTAAATAGAATTTAGTTAAATTTATTATATATAATAAATCTAAATTAAATTTTATTTGAATTGATTTAGGTTGTGTTTGAATTAGAGAATAAATTTGAGGTAACGGAAAAAGAAAAAAAAATTAAGAAAAAGAGAGAAAAAAAATGTGAAGTTATTTAGATTAAAGAAAAGAAAACAAAAGAAAATAGAAAGTGAAATAATATTATTTATTAATAATAATTTTTTTAATTATTTTTAATATTTTTTAAAATTTATTATTATTATATAAAAGAAAATTTTATTTTATTTTATTATTAATAAATTTTTTAATTATTTTGAATTTATTATTATTATAAAATAAAAATAAAAAATAAATATTATTGTTAATATATTTTTAAATTATTATTATTATAATAAAAAACAAAAAATAAGAAAAATATATATGATTTTAATATTATTAATAATTTTTTTAAAATAAAAGTAAATAATTATTTTAAATTTATTTAATATTTATTATTATAATAATATATAAAATATATTAATATTTTAATATATAATAAATTATATAAAATAAATAATAGATTATATGTGTAAGTAGTTTTTCTTTCATTTCTTCGTGTTTAATAGTAGAAAGGTAAGTAAGTAAATTTTCTTGAAATTTGTGTTGTTTTACATAGATTTTCATACTTTCTTCACACATACCCTTCCTTAATATTTCCACTCATAGATCTAAATATACTCTTAGAGTCTATTCATAAACATATTAATTATTACAACATATAGAGATATAATAATATTCATAATTTTATTTTTCTTTTGTGCAAAAATTATATAGTTATTAGAAAAATCGTACTTTTAATATTTGGTGACCCTTTGTCCCATTTGACCTAGTAAGGGATGGAGAGTATAAATAAGAAATTTTTTACATTTAAGAAAAATAACTCTTTAAATTCTCTCTTTATCTAAACACTTTCTAAATTCTTTCTAAATACTTTCTCAATTTCTCTCACTTTTTATATCTAAAAAATATGTAAATATGATTTTTAAAATCAAATTTGTGTGTATTGTAATGTCATAAAAGTGGCGAACATGCATAATGAAATGACTATAATTAGCTAATTTAAAAAAAAAAAAAAAGTTTAAAAGAACTATATATAATTGAGAATTGGAGTAGGTAATCAATTAATTAGAAAATCCTCACCCGAACACTTAGAGAGGAAGTGATGCAGTTGTGAGAAGAGTTAACCTATATCATTAATATGTTTGTGCTTTGGTTCAAGGGTTTCATTTTGTTGCTATGTGATTGAGTAGGTGAATCTATGATGTATAGCATGTGTAGCAAGATAGTTTCAAAACATAACATATTCCTTAACATTTTTAGCTTAAAGTGTTATTTGATTTTAGTGTAAAACTGATTTTTAGCAAAGATTTTAAATTTTATAAAGGCAGTTAAAGTTTCAGATTTAGCATGCAAAATAAAACACCAAGAATATGAAGAGAAGGTGTCAACAAATAGGATATAAAATCAAGAATCATTGGTAAAGGGTATAGGTGTAGGCCCCAAATATCAGTGAAAACAAGTTCTAATGGTTTCTTGTAAACAATAGTGGAATTAGAGTAAGGAAAGTGATGCACTTTACCGATTACACAAGATTAACAAAAAATAGACTTATATTTGTAAAGCACATTACACAAATTCATAACATGTTTAACGTTATTAGAGGATGCATAGTCAGGTCTAGAAAATTAAATTTGAGTGGTTGTAGCAGGCATGGGTAATAAACCAATTGAGTGAGCAAAGTAATTAAGATAAAATTTAAAGTAAACATTGTTGTCTTTAGAAAAATGAGTCACACTCAATATATTTTTAGTTATATTAGGCTCAAGGAGTAATTTATTAAGTAAGACATATTGAATAGAACTTGGAATAGAAAGTTGTGCCTAACCAATATTTTGAGTTCATTAGCAACCATCTTGAATTTTAATGGGAAAAGATTTTCTTTAAGGAAATGATGAAGGTTGAGACCTTTCGTCATGAAAAAAACTTGATGTTTCCTGATGAGATAATTTTTTATCATCAAGTTTCAAAAATATAAAAATTATGAAGGTATGAGATATATCATGTCAATATGAAAAGAATAAGAGAAAGAAAACATAAATTTAAAGAGAAATATTTTCCATAAAAAAACTTCATTATATATATATATATATATATATATATATAT
>BDMB01000058.1:706300-818870 GCA_016859785.1 Macrotyloma uniflorum
CATTAATCAATTATTTTCTAAATCAAATTTAAAAATAATAAATAAATAAATTAGAGGTTTTAAATTAAATTATTTTTACTATAGTAGCTTTTTATATATGTATAACAACATCATTTTATATATGATTTAATTTAAAAAGTTATTATGAGCATCATAATAATATATGAACAGTTTTAAATTTATATTAAATAAATAATTAAAATTTTTAATCATATATTTTAATTAATATTATCTTTATTTATTTTAAAAAGTTATATATATATATATATATATTTATTTTTATTTTTTTTTTATTAATTAAGAGTCTCTACGAACTAAAGATTATATATTTTAAGATAATAAATATAACAAAATTATTTAAATATTTTTATATACTTATAAAATAATTATTTATATTAATGTATGATTGTAACAATTATTTATATTTAATCTTTAATTTATGAAAATAATAATTATAATACACTTATTTTAATTAAATATTTTTTCTAAATAAATTTACGAAATAGTATATGATATTAATATATAATTTATATTACTTTAGTTTATTAATGTAAGTTTGTAAAGATATTACTAATAGTCACTCGTATTATCTTATACGATGAGTTTATTATAAAAATTTAATTAAAAGAAATATATAAAATTTTATCAAAATATTAAAAATATTAAAATTAAAAATTGAAAAAATATCAAACTCAACAACTGATCAGTGGTTCATGGTTCAGGTGGAGGGATTAATGGGTTCAATAATAATAATAATAATAATAATAATAATAAAAATATATATATATCTTGTCGGTGGAACAACGTAACCCTAATTCTTTATTTAAGACTGTTTGATCAGATGAAAGATTTTTCAAAATCAGGGAATAGGTTTTTTTTCTTAGGGATCAGGGACTAGATTTGTTCTATTGTATATGTTGCTTTATTACCCTTTATTCTAGATTTTTTAGATATTTTTTTTATAATTAGACTTTATTTGTAAGATTTATTTTTTTAATATTCTTGATTAATATATGTGTTTACTATAATCCTTCAAAAATAATGTATTTATACTTTGTATAATTAGGAAAGATTAAATTAAAAACAAGGAAACTAAAAATTATATACAAATATTAAATAATAAAGTTTAATAAAAAAAATACACTTCTATCTGAAATTTAGTTTATACAGTAGCACTAAAATAAAAATCAAATTGAATCATTTTATAAGTGTTTAAATGAATTTTTTATATTAAAAAAGATAGAAATTTTTTACACAAATTATTAAGATTATTATTAAATTAAAAAAAGTAAAAAATAAGTTGACTATTAAATGATACCCTAAATATGTTTATAAATGAGAAACTTTAAAGATATAGATATACGAGAGATATCAAGTTGTAAAGAGTTTAAGGTTAAAGGAAATCACATAACCAATTTGATGTTTCCAACAATTGTGGACATCATCATGATTAGTTAAAGATGATTTGACTTAAGTCCTAGGTCAAGACTAGACATTTCAATTGTCACACAAAATGATGAAATATTATAACATGTAAGTCCTTGAGACATATTATATTTGAGGTATTGAGAACTCAAGTATATTAGAGGTAAAATGATAAAAGTCGTGATAAGGAAAATGTCATGAATAGACTTATGATAATTAAGAGTGTTTCATGTATTATCATAGTGTATTGAGTATTGTATTTATAAGGACAGAGTGGTATCTCAAGACAACTTTCAGTCTCCTTTTACCTTCAACTCTCCTCAATCTTCTAAGAACGAGGGGAGACCTGGATGACACTCTGAGGCTCAAGTCAGTAAATAGTATAGATAAAAATTAGTAGTAGAGTTAGCTTCTTTAATAACTAATTATTGTAGTAGATTTTAACTGATATATTCACTGAATGTCATATGTTACCCTTAGTAAATTATGTAGATATATTCTATTCTTGACCTAAGATTATGGGATAATGATGAATATTAAGGAGTAATGGGCTTAGACCTAATGTTATTGGGTTATCCGAGGATCAAATATTTGTTTGGAACTAGTCGAAGTCATATCAGTTACTTAATATGTTTGATTCTTCTTAAAACTAACTGAGGTCGTATTAGTTGTTTAATCCGTTTAAATATCAACTAAATTTATTCGATATAAGGATAGATGAGATTTAAATTTAGATAACAACTTATCCATAAACAATTTTTTAGATCATGTCTAATTTATCTCACCTGATCTTTAAATTGATAGTATAGTCTATAAAGAATTGATGGACTTATGATATCTTTATTTGAAGAACATATCTTAAAAATATTATGAAGTTTAGCTTTTTTTTGAGTTGGGACCAAGGAAGCTACTCCCAAATCTTTACATCTACATCTTCTTGTGGTGCTAATTTAGAAAGGGGCCATAATTGACTACTTCTTCTTTGATTCTTCATATGCGACTCTTCCTAACACAATGTTAGAGTCCTAGGCTAGTGTGATACCAGATTCTACTTTCCTATTGTTCAATCCTCAAATATAATTGGTTCTATAGATATACTTAAATTATTATTCAATGACTGAATATATTTATTTATTTATGAACGTGTCGGGAGCGGTTTTGGAAAAGATTGTGATGTGAGAAAACCCAGAAGATTATGGAACCATAATCCACCAATTCAACTACAACTGATTTTGCATCCAATCTACTTAAATGTCCAATTAAATCTATCTGAAAATTAATGAACTGATCAAAACTAAATAAAAGGTCAAAACCGGTAAAAAAATATATTTTTAAAAATTACTGTTTAAATATTATTTAGTTTTTCATAAAAAAGGTAAATTCTTTTTATTTTTTAAATATTATTATATATTGTTGAACCTTAAACTTAATATTATTAAATAATTTATTTTTATGTGTATTTTGAATATTAAAAATTTATAAATATATTATTTTTATTTTCAAATATTATTAAATTATGATATATATTATTTTTTTAATTTTATTTTATCTAATTTCTATTTTATTTTATTAATAATAATTGATATTGACCTATTTAATAAATGATGTGATTTGAGAGGAATAGAAAGAAACTTATTTTTTTACATCAAAATAGTGTAAATATTTTTTAATTTTATGTCAATGAGTAAAATTAAAAAAAAATTACATAAATAAATAAGTCCTACTTTGAAAGATGATTTTAATAATTTTATTTTTTTTTATAAAAAAAACTTACTTTAAAAATACAATTTCTTCATAAGAAAAAGTAAAATTATATTTTTAAAATACAATTTTTTTGATAGAAAAAAATATAGTTTAAAATACAACTTCAATATTAACATTTTCTTCGAATTCAAATTGTGCTCATGAAATTGTATTTCAAAATACAACTTACCTATTTACATAATTTTTTAAATCTAACCATTTATATATAATATAAAAAATTCTCTACACTATTTTAATGCAAAACCCGATAGACATTGTTGTCTATCGATTAAGGGGCTCAATGCATGTCCAGAGCGGCAAACATGACACGTGGCATGGGAAGTTGTGTAGCCGCCAAACCATGATCACTTGACTAAGTTAAAAGTTATGAGCGAAATGTCAGAATGCTTGTGACTTAAAAATGAAAAGAAACAAGATGCGCAAAAGAGCAATGCCTCTTCAATTGACACTATTACATTGCTGTTATCTGATGATGCTGATTATGATGGCATCAATAACACTGAGTATATAATATATACAGGCTTATTTTCCTTTTCTTTTCTTTTTTACATAAGAGATCTAAAACAAACAAGGTAATCAAACAGTTTTGGAAGAATCAACTTCTTTTTCTTGCTTTGTAAGAATGCAATTCCTCAATTTCCTGTTAAGACAAGATAAAAGAAATAAGGTGCAGCAGGAAGGGCAGAAACCATATTATGACAAAAGATTTCATTAACTAAACTAACACCAGGAAGTATGCTAAGGTGACATTATTAGGGTCAATCACCATCGAAAGTATTAATATAATTGTATCATAATTTTATCCATTAAAAATACTTCAATAGATTAAAAGAGGAAGATGTTTATAAACTACTAAACAATGTGGAACTTATAAACATACCAATGCCCTCCAATCCAGGGTCTCGAAATATCCTTTTTTCATTCCTATAGGATAGAAATAACCTGAAACCTTATTTTCATCTCACAGACTGTGCAAATATTGTTACCTGAAATTATCATTAGGGTCAATCACTATATATCTGATGATTGGTCATATCTATCGACCCGTTTATACTTAGAAACAGTAGTCCAAGAGTTAATGAATAGACTGCGGTTTATATATTTATCTTTAAATATCTAATAGTTTACAATCACTTAAATACGACAATTCATTCATTTTGTAAGCGAATAATTCTCTTTCAAATTTGTTCGTAATGTTAGTTTAAGAATTTGATTTCAGTTACAAATCATATTATGTTCAATTTCATCATTTCTAAATATCTTTTAAAAGATTTGGAAATAATTTTACACTGAATTATTTTCAATTCTATGTAGCTTATTTTATCTGAAAGTTTCCATCAATAACGAAAGCTAATGGTGGGATTCCAAGTCGTCCCAAATAGTCCAATGGTTATCAACATGCAGCAAATTCAGCCTACTAGACTGCATGAAACCAAAGATTTACACAATCACTTTTCCTATGAAGATCCTGAACAATCACAATCTCAGGAGTTCAATTGTTACCACACCTAGAATCCCATGTACTATTATCACTCTTGCAAACAGATTCCTAGCAGAGTGATTTTTCCTTGCAGCAAATACAGTAAAACATATTTGTCATGTTTCAGGTATTGTAAGAAAGAAGTGAACCCGGTATTTGTGAATAAACTTCTCCACAAACATAAAATTAATTTATGTTCAAACTAATTTGTATATTTATACCCTAAATCCACAGTCACTATTTTATTGGAGGATGGAAATTGATATGCACCTTATCTAGACTATATCTGTTGAATTGACAGTGACACATCTATGTGGAAGGTGTTGTTGGAACTCGAAGTACTTGTTGCAGAAAGCGTGCTGCAAGACGTTGAGTGATCCCACCCATAACACGTTCCCCAAGCCTGCGTGCCTCAGGTTGCTGAAGAACCTGTTTATGTGCAAACAAAAATTTCTATAAAATTTAATCTAACAACAAATTGATTAAGAAAAGTGAAACCGACGATCAAATTAAAATGCCTTAAATTCTATTCAACTAAATATTTCAAATTATTTCATTTAACATTAAATCAATATTTCTTTCTTTTCTAAATTTAACTCCATGGTTTCAAGATCGTCTTCTTGGCATTGCCTCTGTTTAAATGTTAATTAAGGAAGTCTACACACTTAATAAAGTGCAGTATGGGTGTTAGACATGCATGCTAGATACTCAAACACCAGTGGATGATCCTAGTACAGATCCTTCAATGTCTATCATTTCTATTCCATCAAACAATGATTAATACTGACTTTTGAAACACTGATATCTGTTTAAGTTTGGTTTCGGATTTTCACTAGGAATGACTTAATAATTTTTACAGTGATCTCAAATTAGCATTGGTGTTTCTGTCTCAAATGCATCTTTAATGTAATCTTGTATTAACTTTTTATTTTATATTCAATCAGTGTAGCTGCTATCACATGCAGTAATCTTTGCATCAGAGTTGTATCGTTCATACTTATCTCATGTCATATCATTGCTAGACAAAGTTGTAGGCCAAGTGCATTTGTGCACATTTTTTGTTACATGAGATTTCAGTTCAATAATTAAATTAACACCTGCAAAATGTCTCTAGTCTGTAAATGGTTTACAGTCTATAGAAATACAATAATGCAGAAAACACTGGATCTTACCTGTAGTATAGGTAGTAAAAGATCTGGATCAAAATCATTAGATGTTCGCAGAAGTCCCCATATCCTGAATACTTGATCTCTAAGCTCTATCATGTTTTGTGTTTCAGCTTCCGACATTATAATGGGTCCATTTGCATTGCCATAGAAAACAAGAGTCCTCATAAAATCAGGAACTGACTTGTATGTATCAGAAATTGTGCTAAGTGTAAAAGCCTCAGTTACACGAACAGCTTCTTTAATAACTAGGATCCTGAGTTCTTCACCGTCTGGACTCAATAATACCTTCAGGACAGGTTGTAAAGCCTCTTTTGCAGAGAAATCTCTGTCCATTCTCCCCTGGACTAACAGGTTTTCAAGTCTACCCCACCTGCACTTGACTAGATCAATGTATATTCTAGTAAATTTACACAAAAAGTATTCTATCATCATATTCAATAAATAAAATGTGGACCTTAGATAGCTGAACGTATACCTGAATCTTCCATCCTGGAAAAGCAACTCTATAAGAGCATCTCTGAGATATGGGTTTGGGTCTGTCAAGAGCCGCTTAGCAAAATATGGGTATGATGCCGCAAGAACCTTAAAATTGGGATCAGCGTAAAGTGCTAAACCTTCTAAAACAGTGAGAGACCTCAATATTAAAGCATAGTAGGCTGGGACTGCCAAAAGATGAAAAAAAATAACCCAAATTCAAACCATCAGAGTCTGCAACAGATGGCAGGTACAGGTAACCCAAAATATTTATAGAAGACAATTACATCATTCAACCATTGAAATTTATAGTTCTTAATCAAATAACTAAATGTTTTATTTTGTCAGTTACAGGTAGAATATAGTTAACGTTGTCATCAATGTGCTGAAATGACTCAAGAATCACTATAAAAAAAAGTACAAGATAAAAATGAGAAGTCAATAAAAAGCATACTGTGATCTCACCATTAAATGGAAATTGATACAAAACATTTCCCAGTCCATCCACTAGTGTCTTGAAGTTAAGTTCACTCACAGTATAATTAAGTGCATCATCAAAAAAGTCTCGTAGTGCTGGTACAATTGGTGACACATCAACATCAGGTGCCAGGAAATCAAGAGCATAATAGTCACGAGCCATAGCTTCGTAGTCCCGGTTAACCAAGTGAACAACATGACCAATTATGGCAGATCTTGCTTCTTCTGGAGTCTCACTCATCATCCCAAAATCAAGAAAAGCAAGCTTTCCCTCAGGTGTTGCTAAAAGGTTCCCAGGATGTGGATCTGCATGGAAATATCCATACTCAAGTAGCTGTCTGAGGCTGCACTGAATGCCTGTATTAACCAGGTCCAACACTTTCAATCCTTGTCTCTCAATAGCTTCTTGCTCATTTAGTTTGACTCCATCAACCCACTCCATTGTCAGTACTTTGGCACTTGTATAATCCCAGAAAACATCAGGGACACAGATATCTTCCTTGTCAGCGTACAATTTTTTGAACCTCCTTGCATTTTGTCCCTCCTGCAGGAACCTGTCAAAATTTACATTCAATCCTGAAAAAGAATCTTATATAATTTACAAATATGTAGCTTTATTAGTAACATATAGGGAACATAACAGCCCATAATTATAAATGAAGAAAGCTACAACAACCATTCAAGCCTTTTTCTAGGCATGAGTCAATAGGTAAAGATTCAATGTTTGATCCTTCAATTTTTATTTTTTATTTTTCTGAAAAAAACTAATTAGGAAATGAAAAAAGAAATACAAAAATACATGTGGAAATGATTGAAGAACTAACCTGCACATAGTTGAGCTCCTGGAATACTCTACGTGCAAATTCATCAATAAGCGCAACAACATCACTAGTGATTATGTCGACATATCGATTAATGAAAATCCCAAGACCTCTTATCAGGTAGAAGTCCAATCCTATTGCTTCCTCAATTCCAGGACGTTGCACCTTCACAGCCACAAGTCTTCCTGAATACTTCAACTGAGCTTTATAAACTTGTCCCAAACTGGCTGCTGCTATGGGTGATGGTGATATAGAAGAGAATATGGAGTCAAGAGATAGACCTAATTCCCTCTCAATGCATGCAAAGGCCTCCTCATCAGGAAATGTAGGCAAACCATCCTGGTAAAGTACATCCAGGATCAAAATTACCCTTACTTTTAATTTTTTTAATACAAAAATTCATAGCAAAAATTATCATAATGGGCATATACCATCCTAAACTACACCAGTAAATAAATTTTCTCATTGCATTAACTTTGAGCATGTCCTATAAGAACCTATATATTATACACAAAAGATCAGCAAAGAGCATGCTACTTAAGCTACATATTGATGAGTTACACAGCCAACCAAACTTCTTACGCACCATTTTGGATGGACTTATTTTCAGCTCTTTGTACAAAAGCTAGTTGAAACAGTTTTTAAAACCCACATAAGCTGTCTGGTCTTAATTCCATAAGCTACAAGCTGAAGCTTATGAAAACAAGCCTTCACAAAATCAACTCTTTATTATTTTCAAACAAATTACCTTTAACAAAGGATCAAACTGTCCATTCTTTACCCTTGTTGAAATGTTTATCCAAACAAGATTTATCTTCTTTTAAGTACACTGTAATAAGATCTACTCAAACAAATACCTAGGCTCTATTTGAATAAACTTATATATATGTACTTAATGAAGAAGAAAATAATAAAGTAAAATGAATTAAACTTCTCATATCTAGAAGCTCTTGCATCTAACTTCTTCAAAAGCCTACAAGCGTTAATTGATTATAACTTGAGGAAGAAACTTGATACATTATACTTTCTTTTTTTTTTCCTCAAGATTTCATGAAGAATTTTATCTAAATTAATATTAACTAACTAACTAACAAAAGAAACACTGATTTTGAATCAAAACAAGACAAAGGGAAGAGAACAGAACACTTGAAGTTCAGAAAGCTCCTCCAAATACTCCGGTGGGCATATGTCAGGCCTTGTGGACAATCCCTGACCCAATTTCACAAAAGTGGGACCCAGCTTCGTGAATATTTTCTTAAGCTCAGACGCACGAAGTCTTCTATTCTGATCAAGCACTCCATTCCTCTGGTCCAGCAACAGCTTCAGCCCAAACGAACCCAACGCAACCAGAATCTCAAGGGTCCTCCGCACCACCTACCACAAAAAGGGGATCAACCAATCCTTAAAATCCAAGCCATACCCACGAAAGAACTTCCAAAAGGGTATCCAAAAAGGGTGAGAGAGAAAACCTTAACGGGTTGGGAGCCATACATGGACGCTATGAGTTGCGGGTTGTAGACGGTCGCATTGACCGCACGTGACATGGCTCTGGCCTCGGCCTGCAGATCATTGGCACGTGACAGGGTGAGGACCTGAATGGAGCTATTGTCTCTGGGCAAGGAAGGTGAAGGCGGTGCTTGGACAAGAGCAGCTTGAGGGCAGAGGCGTGTGAGTGTGGTGGTTCTGCTGCTGAGTCGACGTCGTGGGTGGTGCTTGGAGAGAGGAATGGAACCGCGCGTCCATGAAGGACACGGTTGCGCCACCGTTGCCATGGTTGGTGTTGGATTTTGCCAACTCTGATTATGTTGTGGAGAATGGAAAGTTTAATGGAGGTGGTTGTTTTGGACGAATAGAAAATGAGTCAAACGAGTAATAGGAAAAGCATACACGAAATTGCATATGAACCATTTGATTTTCCAGACACCATTTTTTTGGTGCACGGAAATAATGCTTCTATGAAAACAAAATATTTGATATGCATCACTATCTCTTCTCTTATGTAATTCGGATAATTTATTTGTATTATTATAATCGTATACTTAAAATATATATACGTATATGTGTGAAGTGATGTGTCAAATTTGAGTGTGAGTAATAGGACTGCAATGGTCTTGACATGATAGTGTATATCCGTTATCTATCTTCTAAAAAAAATTGATTTATTATCTCTTTTGTTATTTGTTGAGTATTTATTTGGAAAAAAAAAATTACTGGTACTTTTTATTTTATTTTTTAAAATAATTAAACAATATTATTTAATTTTTTTTAAAATATAAATTTAAATATTTTTTTATCTTAAAATGTAATCTAAATAAGTAATTCTAAAATATTAAATTATAGTGCAAAGTATTATTAATATAAATAAAATTATTTTTTTATAATATTAGAATAATTTTAAATTTTATTTTTACTAAATTTAATTTCATAAATTTAAATAAAAAATAAAAATTTATAAAATTAAATTTTAAATAATTTTTAAGTTATTAATAATCTTTTTATATTTTATTTTAAAAAATAAATTTATTGACTCAACATATTAGGTATTCCTTTATAAAAATATCATGATACCCATATCTATTTCACTACAAATTAAAATACTCGTATCTATTGAAAATATTTATTTAGTATTCATAACGGATTTTATTAACCAATAAGTATAAGTAGAGACAATTTTTTTCCTAACGTTGTTTATTTATCTAAAAAATAAAACCTTATTTTTTTCTTAAAGAATTTTTTTTTACAAATTAACATTATTTGTAAGGTTAGATTACTTTTTATTTTTCATAATTTTATGAACATATTATTTTAATTCTTATAAAAATTATATTTAATTCTTTTATTTATTTTAAATTAAAATTAAAATCATTTCACACTAATGAAAGATATCAACTTTTAATAATAATAATGTTAGATTTTTTAAGAAAATAAATATTTATGTAGATAATAAGTTTTAACCTATCTTATTAATAAAAACACATTAGTTTATTTTAATTAGCTTTAATTAAATAGTATATTAATATTAATAAAAACTGAATATTGAAATGTGTTATTAAATTTTTATGCAGATCAAAATTATAAATTAATAAAACTATAGAGATGAAAAAGTATATTTAAACTATATACATTACTTCTTTGATATAGTAACCAAAATAGCATTGCTAGTCTTGTTTCAATATTATCTCTCTCTATATTAAATAAATTGATTGACATTAAGTTATCAAATAATTTATATGCTATGTGTTTTTCTTAAGTTATCCATCTCAGTTTTTTTTTTCTAATTAATATTATATTATGAAAATAAATCAAAGATTATCAATATAAAACATAATTTATATGTAAAAAATATTTATTTATGTAAAATTTAATTATATTATAATTTAAGTATTTAAAAAATCATTTAATAAAAATTATATTTATATAAAATAAAAATTTTTCGTATTTACTTCATATGTTATAATATTAGTATAAAAGTGATACTTGCTCTTATTCAACCTATTATAAAACATAAAATAAAAATTAATTTAAAAAGAAGTATTATTTTTAAATTTTATTTTAAAATTTAATAAAAATATATTTTGATTAATTTAATTAAATATTAAATTTTTTTATAATTGTAGTTATATAATAATTTTTTAATTTTTTTATTATATTATATTAAACTAATTATTTTGAATAAAAGTATTTTAGTTTGTTAACTATTTGGTATATATATATATATATATATATATATATATAAAATAAATTTACTGACACATATAATTTATTATATAAATAGAAATTCTTTAAAAATATATAATTCAAATATATACAAATCCTCTTATTTATATATATATATATATATAATTTATTGCATAAATAATTTTAATAATTTATTATGCAATAAGTCGGTTTAGTATAATTTTATATTTATATATTTTTTTTAAATTATATCTATATATATTATTTCAAAAATTCAATTAACATCATATAATATTTTTAAAAAAATAAAATATTTTTACTCGAGTGAAAATTTTTCTGAAAATAATAAATTTGACTATAATTTTATTATTCAAACAAATAAATTTCCTCTTAAACTAAAAATAAACTACAAACTTACTCATAAATTTTTCTCAAACGAGTATTACCTATAGATTAAATCAGATTCAACATAAAATTAAATTTTATTAAGTAAATTTTTCTTTAGACACAAAAAAATTAAAGATATTTTTATCAAACACAAAACATGTAAAATGAATCCTAAATAGCTTTCTTTACTTAAAATAACTTTTTATCAAATTAAATTAAGATAAGAATGTTCTATTTTAATTTAAAAATATCTACCTTACAAAACTAACTACATTAAGGATATTTCATTTTAATCTAAAAATATTTTCATTACATTCACATTAAAAAAAACGATAAATTTTTAATTAAATATTCTAAAAATTAAGATAATTTACAATTTATTCAAAATAAAATTTTAACTAAATAAAAATACTCTCAATTTATTGTAGAAATTTTAATTTACAACTTATTTCAAAACAAAATTTCTCTTTAATATTTTCAAATCTTGATACAAAATAATCTTTAAAAAAAGAATTAAAAAAAAATATTCTAAAGAGGATAATTTTGGAATAAAAAACAAAATCTTTTTTTTTATAAATATTTTCATATTTTATTAAATAAAACTTATTTATCTAAATTATTTTTTTATTCCTTTACCCTCAAATTTTAATATTGTTTACTATTAAATGTAATATAACTATTTTGAATATATGTTTAATATGTTTAATATGTTTTACATGTTTAAAAGTATTAATTTGTTAGAAATATATTAGAATTAGTAAATCGAATCCATTTTTATAATTTTTTATACATATTTTTTTTATTATTTTACTCATAAAATAATAATAAATTTTTAATAATTATTCTATTAAGTTATATATTTGAAAAAAGAGTGAGAGAAAAAATAATTATTTATTTTATAGTAGAGATAAAATATAATTATTTTAAATAAAAAATTATAAAATAATAACTATCTTTTATTTGTATTATTTTTTTATTATAAAAAAATATAGACATAATTCGCTGTGTTTTCAATAGTATTAAATATAATACAACTTATATATTTCAAATATGTATTTAATTAAAATTTAATCATATAAAATAAACATTTATCATACGTAATCTAAGAAAACCTAAAACTGGCATATAGTTTTCTTCAAAACAAAACAATTTAATCAACGATAATTACCAATTAACAACTTTTTTGTACTGTCGCAGTATTTTTAAATTTAAATAAAGTTATAACCAAAAATTAAAATATTAATAAGAAATATTCATTATAATAAATAAGAAAAAGTTAATATTATAATTTTGAAACTGAAATTAAGACGCTTTATTTTTATTGATACATATCAAAAAATACATTTTTAATTTGATATAATATATAAGTATTTAATTAAATTAAATGAAAAATATTATTTGAAGAAAATTTAAATTAAATGTTCAATAAAATATTACTCGACTAAAAAATGAAAATAATTTTATAATCTACTCTCTTTCAAAAATTATAACTATAGTTAGTTTATCATACATAAATAGGTTGCGTGAAATTATCGTGATATTTAAATATTGATTTAGCTCATTAGTTATTAGTTATAGTATTAGTAGTAACTACATGTTGAATACTGGAGAGTTTTTAATTAAATAAAAAAAATAAGTTTTAAATTTTACTCAACCTTATTAAATTGGGTTTTTAGGTAAAATTTATATATTTTAATAATTATTGTAAAACGATAAATATAAGTAAAAAATAATATAATAAATCTAGTAACTTTATTATAATAAATTTTGATAAGATAATAAAAAATAAAATTTAAGTCTAATTTAATTTTATAAAATTAATTTATAAAATTATAATAAATAAGTAATCTAATAATTAAGTTTAATGTTTGATATAATATAAAGTGAAATTAGGTTGAGCTTATTTATATATTATTATAATTTAATTCAATTAAAATATTAATAATAGTAATAATAATAATAATAATTAATATTTAATTCTTTTATTAATTATATATTTCTAAAAATATTACTTATTTATATATTAAATAATATAATTTATTTAAAAAATATTTTAAAAAATAAAATAATATTGAAAATTAAAAATTTAAATTAAATTTAAAAATATGTGATATAATTGATAAATTTGATTTAAAAAGAGTTGACTTAAATTTAAAATATATATAAATCTAATTTAATTTATTTAAAAAAAAATTAGGATATTGAATGATAAATTTAGTCAATGTGAAATCAACCTAAACCAGGTATAGACTTAAACTCTAGTAGCATAAATTATTAACAAAAGAAAAAACTTAAAATTTTGTTAGCATAGAGGATAACAAGCTCAAAATTTTCATTTATTTATTTTTGATGTTTGTGGGTAGCCTAGAAATAATTGGAGTGGCGTAGAGTTGTGGTGATGTGAATGGCATTATGGAGGACCACATATATTTGGATATCTACAAGTACTATAAAACAAGGTCACCACCGATGTTAACAATTCCATTCCCTCAAGTTTCAACCAACTTTATCTGAAAAATTCTGAATGAAGAACCAATATTTATGACCCACATACTTCCATACAAAACACATTTTGGCCTTTCGATTGTTACTACATTTTCAGCCAATCATTTAAGACCAATAAAATCTATGTCACATCATCTCTCTCCGCTATTCTTTTAGCTCATGATTTAAGATCAAGATTAAGTTTCATAAATATATTCTTAATTTTTTTTTTGAATGTAAACAATATTTTTGGAACTTCTTTTACCACACGCTATTATTATCGTTTATGCTTATCTATAACAATGGAAAATGAAAGAAAAACAAAATATCGTTAGGGTAAATTAATGATTATATTTGATGTATCGGTTATTTTCAAATTTTACTTCCTTATCATTTTATTCTTGACAAAGGTTTTGATATAATAAAAGAACAAAATTTATATAAATTATTCTTAAATTTAATTCTTAAATGATATCAAACTTTTAGATATAGACGAATAAACTTTTAAGAATTTATCCTCTCCCATGATACTAATGCGTAATTATTATAAGTTATTCAAATTATTTCATTAATAAAAATAGCTTATTATAAATTTTTACATTTTTAAAATTAAAAATATAAAATAAACATAAAACTATATTTTTTTCTTTTAAAGATAAAGCAAATGTAAAAACCGATTTCTAAAATATCCGAAAATCACTTTTAATATAAAAAAAAAACTATAATAATAACAAACACAAAATAATAAAGGTGAGAAGTTAGATTTTAATATAAAAGCAATTGATATTATAATATTTTATATAATATTCTACCACCTATTTCATCCATCTTTTCAGTCTGGATCTTCATCTTCATTTTTGCAGAACCTCAAACTATTCTCTCAATGTTTATAATTATGCTCGCTTAGTGGATCTTAATATTTCTACCCCAAATGTGCTTTGATTTTGATTGTAAAATAGTGTATTTTTTACCGATTAGAACATTTTTATTTGAAAATTATTTAAAGGGGTTAAGTTAACTAGTATTTACTATGGGTCAAGTCGCGTACTTTGAAAGCACGACTTCGTTATGTAAAAGTCGTACTTCATAACATGACTTTTTTTTTTAAATCGTGCTTGATAACACAACTTTAATTTTTTTTCAAAAAAAGTTTAAGAAATTGAGTTATCAAACACGACTTCACTTTTTTTTTTTAAAAAAAATTAAAGAATTCGTACTTGATAATATGACTTCACTTTTTAAAAAAAATTGAAAACGTTGTACTTGATTTTTTTATTTTTTGAAAAAGTGATAGAATACAAAATTTGAACGTTCTAAATTTAGTGTATATAAGCCGTATTAATGTGTCACATTTCTTATTAGAGTAAGTTTATTGTTTGAATTTAGTGTTTATGATTTAATTAAACCTCATATATTAAAAATAAAAAAGACATTCATGAATATTTAAAAAATTGTACATAATACAAAATGTTTACAAGACATAAATAAGTATGAATAATAAAAATACAAAATGTCTAAACCAATTTCTTGTTCACCATTATTTTTTTTAGAAAAGAAAAAAAGTGAAGTGGTGATTGATAGCACGACTTCTTTAACATTTTTAAAAAATAAAAATTTAAAAGTCGTGTTATGAACTAAGACTTTCTACCTAATGAAGTCGTGCTTTCAAATACGACTTGACCCCAAATGGTAAATATTGGTCAACTTAACCCTTTTAGGTAATTTTTAAATAAAAATACCTCTTATCCGTACAAAAGCCTAAAATAATATTATTAGAATAGATTCTTATTTTTCTTGCTATGAATATATCTACTTTTCCATCCAACACGTTTTCAGTGATTATTTTTTTCAAGACCCTGTAACAGAGCTCTAATACCTGAATTGTTAAAACCTTTAATCTAAGAAAAAAACCAATTTTGATACACTGAAGTTTTACTCTTACATATATTTTCTATATTTTCTATGCATGTTCTTAGCTAATATAGCCTTAAAGAAAACCAAAAAGAAAAATAATTAACCAACCATGTCTTACACTCATATGATCATGGTGTACTAATTAAAACTGAAACAAATAAACTATTAGATTAATAAACAGGACCTACTGATAGAAACAAACACAGACAGACCCTATCAGAAACTACTGATCATAACTACTTCAACATAAATGAGTTTCCCATCTATAAAACTGAAGTAAGGACAACTTAGAAAAAAAAGTAGTAAGAAAGTAAGCCTTATTAAGAAAAGAAAAAGGTATAAATATCAATTTCCATTTACATTATAGTTCTACCATGCTCGTATGCTGTTAGATGTTCTTGTTGTAGTCATCATTTCATTACTTCATGCCTTTTTCCCTGTTTTGAAACAATATAGAACAAGGAGATAAGAAAATATATGCTTTAGTTTTTCATCCTAACAAATCAAAAACACATAGTGATACAAAGTGGTTCGTATATGTACCCTCAACTAAAAGATTCTACCTTCTCTTCCTTGGCAGCACTCTTTTCCTTCTATTTATGCCTTTTCTTGCAAACTTAGATGCATGTGTTACCTTGATGTCATTGACTCTGCTTGTGTGATTGCCATGCTCAATGCAATTGCTTGTGTAACTGGGTTCTCTAAGACTATGATTCCTATGACTTTTACATCTAAGATCTCTACTAATTTCAACTCTAGCATGATGTCTTCTAGGTTGCAAAGACTTCCTTAGGTGGGAGGCTTTGTAATCTCTCCTACGCGAAATTGATCTGCTCATTTTTGCAGATGTTGGAAAATGATATGAAAGGCTTTCATCTATGTAATCTTCTTCTCCAGTTTTAAAGTAGAAATTTTGATTCATGTCCCTTCTCACCCTTCTTCTTATTCTTCTTGTTCTTCTCATATTCTGTAGTTTCATACACAAGAAACTGCAAGAATACTCCCAAACATGGAAACAAGAAGAGAAACATGCCCATATCATTTTGCAAGAAGACCGGCAAAGACATCCACATATGCCCAATTTATGCACCAAATAGAAGAACAACAGAACTGCAAGTAAACAGAACATACATACCCAAATTCAGATATGTCAAACTAAATAGTGCTAGTTGCATGTTAAGTACTACAGAAGACCATGTTGCAATCTACCAAACAGTTGAACCCACCAATGTACGATAGCATAAATACCATGACTAATTTCAGGATATTGGCAATGCAAAAATTTTCGATATAGCACATGAAATCCCATGTTGGTCCACACACTGAGCTGAAACACATCCAAAGACAAATAAATTTATCAAGCATGAAGTTGAAAATGAAGAAATTCATACATCAATCATAAATGAGAGTAGAATAACCCTGCATGGTCTTACCTGCAAGACTTTCCGGAAAGAAATTCAATTGGAGAATTAAATAGTTTGCCAATAGCCTGTCCTAAGCCCGAAGCAAAGGATTCAATTACGTTGCCCATATTCAAGAATCACAGAGCTGTAGGAGACATTCAAGAACAATTAATGCTATTTATTACTAATGCAATGCATTCAGTGAGGGTTTGAATGAGACACTGATATGCATGCATTCAGTAAGCAATCTACTTATTTCTTTTAAACTGATAGAATTTTCTGCAGAAATGGAAGATTACTTTATCCATTTTATATCATTTTGTGCTTCCCCATATTTTGCCATATTTTGCCATATTTTGCCATATTACATGCACGACCATTCAAATCCCTAATACTATTTTATTATATACAACTTCTTCATCAAGAAGTGAATAAATGTCTTTGACTTGAACATGATAGCCTATGATGTTCTCCATATTCAAACACCTAATATTACCACAATCTATTACTTATAACCGATGGTGTTGCAGTGTAACAAAAAAATTCAAAGTACCTTACGTGGATGAAGATAAAGATAAAACGAGTAACGAAATAATGGAAGAAACGAAGATGTAAAAGAAGGTGGGTAAGGCTAGGGTGATATTGTGGAGCATTGATTCCAGAAAAAAAATTTGGCCTCCTTTAATTTTTGTTGCATTTTTCTAACCACATTACTGTCTCTCTCAGTAGCGTGTTTGCATAAATAAGAAGTTAACAAAGAAGTTGTAACTGCTATTTTCCTATACTGTGCGATAAATAATCAAAATCACATTAAAGCCATTATTTCAACTTTATCTACGCGTACAAATTTCTCTCTGATACTTTTGAAATTGTCTCTGATTTATTTTATTCTAATACAACTTAAATTAGCATAAGTTTCTATAACAAAAATATTTAACTTTACTCTAACATTTCCTAACAATTTTTTAAGGGTAATGCAAAAAAATAAACAATTTTAAAAGATATTTATATTATAATTTTATTTTAAAATTTTTTCATATAATAAACTAAAAATATAACTATTATTATTATTATTATTATTATTATTATTATTATTATTATTATTATTATTATTATTATATAATAGAAAAATAATTTATATATATTATTAATAATTTTAAAAATATTATAAAATATGAAATATTTAAATATATAAAATATTCAATTATATAAATAACATTTATTATTTTAAAATAAAAAAATATTTACAAAAATTATAATAAAATTTATTTTCCTTTAAATAAAATTTAAAGTTACTATTTAATTTTTATCTACATTATTATTTATTCCCATATTAAAATATAATTATCATAATAAACTAATATAAATAAAATCAATCAAAATATATATAATTTATAAATTCATTTTTATAATCATTTATATATTTAAATAATGATAATTATATTTAATCATATCCATTGATCGCATTTATTCATTCCCGTACACTTAATATTTTAAATAAACTCTTCTATAAAATTATATAAAATTCTTCTATAAAATTATATAGAATTCTTCACCTTTAAAAACAACAAAATGGCTTAACCCTCCTAATATTACTCATTATTATCTATCAATACCCCTCTTTAAAGATAAAAAAACCAAATATTGAACAAAGTTAGTGCATATGAGGCTGATATCATAATAATAATAATAATTCAGGAAATAATCTTACAAAGCTTTGAAGAACTCGACCAAGCCTTTGCTCTAGTTTACAACTCACAAGGAATAAAGAACGAAGTTACACATTCACATCTCGCTAGTAATCTATTTATCATCTGATTGCCACCAAACCAAGAAAACCCAACACTTAAGATAAGCAGAATTCCACGCCGGCAGAAATATTTCGGGAAATCGCATGCTCTTTCTTTAAAGTGCACATACTATTGTCCATCGGAAATTTTGCATATAGTATACTCTTTCTTGCCAATCTTACATTCAATACCTTTGAATTTACAGTTAAAAATACACTTATTGAAAGATTTCCCCGCAGTGCACTTCATTTCCTCGTCGACAATTTTCTTCAGTGAATGGGCAATGTCACCCAGGGCCCATGCTAAGGATATGTGAGGACGTGGATCCTGTAAAGAGTAGTTAAAGTTCAAATACTAGAAGGGAAACAGGGATAAGACAGTAGTAGCTATGATGCAGTGGTTGTGGTTGCAGCACTACTCAATAAAACTAACTGACCTTGTAAAACTCAGGAAGATTATGAAGTCTGTAAACTGTATTGACTGCTTCAATTTGCTTTGTTATCTGCAATTAATTGGAAAGAAAAAACACATTTCACATTAAACTAGATGGAGAGAATGAATTAACCTAAGACTAAACAATGAGAAATTATTAGTCATTTCAGTTATTAACTCTACTTTCCATTTGTTCTCATATCATCTTTTCCCAATTCTGTGACTTTTCATGCAAGACAAAAAAAAATCCCTTGAGCCCTAAACAGAAGATTTACTAAAGGATTACATGTACGAGACTTTTGAAAATTTACATTTCGACCTTGATTTAATTCAGCTTTTAATGTCACCCTAATGATGTAATTCAGTTTCAAATGCAATTTTCTAAACTTCACATATGTACCAATAAGACGATTTCCATCACCCAGAGAGCACTAATACGCTTTAAATCAGCAGGTTTATAGAAACAACCATGATACAATATTAAGCCACTATCAACACACATTTAAGCGACAAATGCAAGACACAATTCCAACTTGGATATGATTTAAGAGTAACACAAGAACAGGGGCATGAAAAAATAAAAGTAGGGCCACGAATCATACCTCTACTAACCCTCCTTGAACAACTTCTACCGAGAGAAAGGTGCGTGTATGATCATCGTTAACAAAAACCTCCCACTTGTCAAAGTCTATCCAATACCTACTTCAAAAGGAAACTATAAAGAAAACAGGTGAAAACAAAAAGTACTGTATTTTCACAAGTGAAAAATAGAAGAACTAAAACTGACTGGTGTTGAATTTGAAGCTTCTGTCTGAGCATTGAGACCACTGAGTCAATCTGGTGCACTCGTATTGGAACAGTTCTTCCCAAACTTATGTGAAACTCTCTTCCTAGGGCAACTTGTTCTAGCTTCGCATAATTTTGGCAGAGGATGTTTAGTGGGACATCAGCATCAACAACATTAAGATTTGGTTCCCGACATGATACTTTTTTCAAGAAAGCAGATAGTTCTTTCTTCGATGGAGATGAAATGTTAACTGTAAATAAACACTGCACCTTGTATAATTTACCATGAAAAACTTTTGAACAAAATTTACTAGCATGGTGAAATTTATTAAAGATATATGAAGAAATCAACGAAGTACAGGTAAGGCAACAAAAAATATAAAATAGCCTTGAATGTAGTGGTCGAACTTGATCTACAGGTTAGGAAGGAAAAAATCTTATAAATCAAGTATCTTCAAATCATTTTCTGGGTTAGACTAAGGATTATTAACTAAGATATCATATGTAAATCTTATAATGCCTCTTTCAATTTTAAGAATATCACTTTTAATAACCCTGGATCCTGCAGGTGATCCAATTCCTACATCAGAAACTTCCACGGTTCAAGGGCAGAAAGTTCAGACATAGGTGTTGAAAAACATTAGACAATGGACCAGTTCCTTGACCTAGGGAAGTACCTTGTAATAGGTAATGGATAGTGTAGGTGTTTGTCAATAAGAGCAGTTTCTTCTTCAATCTCAGTCCTACTGCTCCAACAAGTGCTTTGAAATGCCAGGCCATGTGAATTTTGCTCTGTGCTTGCAGGAGATGCATCATAGGACACAAAACCATCTAAACTGCCGAGGACTCCGTGGAAATAACTAAAAATAATTTGGAGGGTTTATTATGAGTATGTCTGATAGTAGCTCAATTTGACTATAATTGTGTTTAGTTTTCAGGAGTTATTATGATTCTTTTCTATTTAGAGATGCTTATCCCAAAACTTTATTTAAATCTCGTGTAAAGTTACTAAAACTGAAATTTTGTAGATTCAATGATTGCATCAGAATTGGAGAATCTTTCTCTTCTTTCATCCCAAAAGATTCTCCAATGCTCATTTGCAACATTTGAAACCATAAAATTTCAATATTAGTAACTTTAGAAAAGAATTAAATAAATTTTTGAGATAAACATACTAATTAAATCGAAATCAAATTGAGTTCGTTATCAAATTCGCCCAGACTTAGAGTCTTGCTTATCCCCAAGCAAAAGGTAAATTCTAACTAAGAGAAAAAGTAAAAGGAGAAAAGGTAACCTACAAGACTCACAAGAAAAATTAAACTACTAGCTACCATCATACTTTGCTCGCATGTGTCCTTCGCTAAAGGCTTGGAAATAAAGGTTGAGTAGCTCAATTTGACTTTAATTGTGATTTATTTTTCAGGAATTATTATGATTCTTTCTATTTAGAGAAATGCTTATGCCAAAAATTCATTCAAACCTTGTGTAAAGTTAGTAATTTTGAAATTTTGTGGCTTCAATGGTTGCATCTGAGGATTGGAGAATCTTTTCTGGAAGAAGGAGGAGAAAGATGAAGGTATCACCAACCCAAGACAAAAAGAGCTAGAATTTGCTAAGATGATTTTTAAAGTGGAATTGGACCAGAAAGTAAACGTCTCAAATATTCACTCAGCAACACATCTTCACTGAGTAAAATATGGATAGTGTGCAAGATCGGAAACAGTCGCTCAACAAAGATTTTTTGCTGAGCAAATGTTTGGCAGCGGGTCATAGCTCTAAAAGTTTGACTGGGCGAATTTATTCCGCTCAGAAAATTCCTTTTGAAAACTCAATTGTTGAGCAAATTTATTCTATTTTGGAAATGTTTGAGATGTTATACTAAAGGAGTCCTAGCAAATAATGTACTGTTTAACACGAGATAGCACTATTCCATTGCTCTGAACTCTCTCCTAGCTCGTTTTTCTACCATTATTCGTTTCTTTTTGGATTTTAATGTTTCTCATGGAAATGAGTAGCTAATCTCTATTATTGGGGTTAGATGTTACCACACACAGACTCGCTGTTATCTTTGTTATTATATACATTTACGCAAAGTGTTCATGTTAGTTTTTGCTTCTTTACGACATGATAGATAACTTGAATGCTTTTGGAAAATGCTTTCACGGTTTTGAAGTGAAGCAAAATATCCAATGAACTTTGCATCCACGAATGGTGTTGAGTTCATCGGTTATCTTGATTCATTAAACTTAAAGATAGTTCCTTTATTAAGTTTTTGAGGAATCAAAACTCAATGGCAGGATTAAGACTCTATTCTCCTAAGGGATTAAGGCCGAGAAAGCATTTATTGACTGATTTTAACATGAAGCCATGTGTTTTTATATTGCACATTCAAACCAGGACTACAGTTTGGCAAAGTCTAACTGCAATAATATTTCATCATTTGAAAACTCGTATTTCTTAGCTTTGTTTCAACTAAAAAAGAAAAAACTATAAAAATCATATCTTTGATTTAAACATGTCTTGCTTTATTTTTATTCCTAAAAAATCTGTTGAAAGCCCCCGTGTCTTTATTTTCCTATTCATATTCTTCAGTTTATGTAATAATTTTGCACAAATTATCTTAATATTATGCAAGTCCCTAGGGAAACAACACTTTGACTTCCAAATTACTACAACTAACAAATTACTAGTAAGATTTTGTTTGCTTGCCAATGAGTGAACAATGCCTCAGGTCTATCAGAAGCAGGCTTGTGCTCCATGTAGGTTACTACAGGAACATCCTTAAACAACCTAAGTCTTCCCCTTTTCAGTTTCTTTTTTCTTTTTCTACAAATAACAAGGAAGGAAGTCAAATCCAATATACCATTAAGCCAAAACACTAAAACCCATTCCATCCAACAATAATTGCAATTCAACTTGAGATTATACTTGTACATATATCTCTCAAGAAAGACAATAGGGGTGATAAGGAGGAACAAAAAAAATCTTGTGCAGTATAAGAAACTTAATACAACACAGTCAAAAGAATATTTTGAGACAATTATGATGGTCAGTTTCCCCAATTCATAAGCATGCAAATATACAGGTCTGCCAACTACCAGGTAAATCTAAATGCGAAGCATTCTAATGTGCATAGACAAATGAATAGCATAACCATAGCATGAAAAACATATAATAGTATGTTCGAACAAAGACAAATTCTTTTGATGATCATAATTAACTTACTTGGTATGTAAACATGTAAGGCATAGTTACCATCGACATGAGGGAAGCTCCTAACTCTTGTTGTCTGACCTATCTTCGGATCTAGAGGCCATTTACCATCAAAATCATGAATAATTATCAATAAAAGAAACATAACATACTAGCACATGATAAGAACTGAATATTTGGTTATAATGAAACTTCCAACATAAGAAATATGAGTTTATGAATTCAGAAAAATATTGTACCCTCAACAAAGGTTTTGAGGTTGGTAAAATTTGAGGTTCTTATTATTTCCTAATGGATCACCTAAACCTATCCAACAAGAAAAAAATTTCATTCTCCCTTATCCTTCTAGTAATGAGTAATAAAATCAGCTTAAAATCTAGAATACCAAGAAATGTCGGCGGGTCAAGGAGAGAGATAGGAGGTGGTGGCAAGGGTGTGAATACTGCTGAGGGAACAGATTTTGGAGCTGAGGGAGCAGATTTTGGAGCCGAAGGTGCAGATTCTGAATCTGAATCAGATGATCCATCCCCATAACAAGCTTTCAGTGCCTCCATTTTTCAGTCTACACTTTATAACATACAAATATCTGCATATGAAACTGATAACATTTTCGGTAACTTATATAAAACAAATATAATTATCAAAAAATGACAAAAATCCTCAAACAGCAATCTATGTGTATATTTATGCAAATCTATAGCTCAATTTTAAGAAGCAAAAATAGACTTCTCCTATTTAATTTGCAATGATAAATCTATCACAGTTGGATGCTAAATGAGATAGCAAAAGTAAATTTTTAAAAGGATTGCACATTCAGGACTTGGGATGGGATTTCATTACTTTCTACTGGTAATGTTCAAGTGAAAACCATTAAGCAAGGCACACTCTATGTAGAGGAACAAACACTAAGCAAGTTTCACCATAACCCATTCCCATATGGTCATAAACGAATAGTATCACATCAGATTCTAAAAGCTGCACTTACAAAATATACAGGTTACATGCATTTTTTGCACAAATGGTATGGCAATCCACACATCAACTCTATAATCCAACCACTGATGCATTCAGAGCAAAAATTAAAAAAAAAAAAAAAGTTTTCTGTATTGGATTCAAATTCCAATACAGCAGCTCATAAATTTTACACTGTCATAAGTGACTACAGAATCAACTTCAAGCACTAAACAGTATCCTCATTAAATTATTAATTTGTACATTTAGAAGAAAGTAGACAAAGTTGCTAAAAACCCAACTTAATTCACAACTGATGGCAGTTGCAAAACTCAATCACACACACACACACACACACACACACACACACACACTGCCAAACATAAAGAAATACCCCCCTTGGCAGGTTTTTCACATTTTCCCTACAAAAGTTGAAAATCAGATGAGGAGAACGTATTAGTGTAATAATGCAAAAGATTAGCAAACATCACAATATCAGAAGACAAAGAAGAGAGCACATGGAATGTAATTTAACATATTAGATAGAAATATCCTCTAAGATCTCCCCCTACTCCTCATCCACGTTCAAAACGTGTCAATCATCAAAATTTCCATAGTTCACCTCATATTGAAAGAAATTGGAAACCCTAAAATTAGTTTTAGGAAATTACCAAATTAACCAAAATCAACAGCAAAAGCGGAATCATGATAGACATTTTCTCAAGCACGTGACCTACAAGGTCAAACTACACAAGAAATCAAACCAAAGAAAAATTTAAATCTAAAACAAACCCAAAAGGACTAAAATATTCAATTCATTGTAAAAGAAAACTGAAGCAAATGTTTATCATCTTATTTCAGAATTCACCAAAAAAGAAAATATATGCTGTGTGTGTGACCATCTATAAATATACAAGTAGACAAAGAAAATAATTTTTGCAGTGACAACAGGACATAAAAATAAAGAAAGCTCACATTACACAAATCCAATTTCAACTGGTGTCACTACGGAGCAATGTTGTAAAAAGCAACCATTGTCACTAACTAGGTAGAGGAACTGTCATGTGCTTTAAATATTGGAACTTGCAGCTTATGTAACTTTAGGCTATAGTGAAGGCAAATAAAAGTAGAAGCAAGTATCACGATGAAAGTCCTTAGCCCCATGAATAAACTAAGCAAATTTTAATCCAAAGTAAGCATCAAACTGTTAATTTTTCTGTCTATAATAGTAATAAAAAAAAAGAGATATTTGAACAAATGAAGAAATGATAATAAGAAACTGAAAATTGGTTTACTAATAATTATTTAATCTAAAACAAGCACAGCGCATAAACGGCGAAAGAAAACTCCAGAAGACACCTTACTCTTGAGGAGTCTTCCGTAAAAATTGCATTATTGTGAACAGTGTTTTCATTTACTATATGAATTTTCAGCTACTAAGCATCGGTTAAATTAAATTGTTCATTAAAAGAAATTACCTCTCAGTTATGAAGAATATGCGTAAGGTTGTTCTGCAGATTGGCGACGGCTATGTTGTATTCATTTAATTTATATCTAACAAAATTTAAAAAATGAATGAGCATGTGAAGGGAGAAAAGGTTACCTCAAATTTAAAGTTATGGTGAACCGGCCATGTCCACCATTGTCATCAGGTTTATGACGGTGAAGAGAGGGGAGAAAAATTAGAGACTGAGAAGGGTTCCAATGTTGTTGTCTTTCTAAACGTCTCTGTAAGCTTGGGACTACGTTATTATGCTTTTAAGTAGCCAACATGACTTTCAAAATTTTAAGGAAATATTAAAATGCAACATTACATTGAGATTATTTAATTAATAATTAATAAATGTAATAAAAGATAAAAAAATTAAATATATTTTAAGTTGCTATAAACAATAAGAAAAAAATTCTTGTATATAGGGGCTTATTTGATTTTACTTTCAGAAAATTGTTTTGATACTGTAAATCTTCTTATTTCTTGATGTCTTTAGTCATTATCAATAGTTATGTAAAATTTAATATTAAAAATAAAAATATAATTAAAATAATTAAATTAGTAAATAATATTTTAAGTTAATATAATTATATTAATTTTAGATATATAATTCATAATTATACATAATTTTCTTAATTTTTATTTATGCTAGAAAAATATATTTTGTTTTCTGTTATATTTTGTTAAATTTCAAACCTTAAACTCTAATTTTCATAATTAACTTTTTTTTTTTTTAAAAAACTATAAGTAGAGACGAAAATATGTGATAAATTTTCCTATAAAATATTAAAAGATTGTGTCATTATTATTAAAATCAAAATAAAAGATTATTTTAAAATAACCATTCTTAAATGGAAAATATATAACTATACTTTAAAAAAATCTTTACAAATTCTAAAATTCATTATTATATAATTAAAAAATTTCTATTACTAAATTTAATAAGAAAAAATTATTATTAATTATTTTATTTTAAAAAATTATTTCTTATTTAATAATATTTATCTTATATATTTTCTCCAATAATACTTATAATTTTTAATTTAAAGAGATGATTAAAAAATATTAATTAAAAATAATTTGATATTGTTTATTATAATTAAAAGTGATAATAAGAATATTATATGTAATAGAAATAATTCATAAGCGAATTAGTATAAAATTATTTTTTTAATAGACTTAGTTATTAATTGTCAACTTAATTATTTGAAAAAAAATAAATTTTAAATTTTATTTAATTCCTTTATAGAATCAATATATTTCTTTAATTAATATTATAACTAATATTTTAGAATTAGTTTTTTATACAATAAGAAAAAAAATCTCAAAAAACAATGAAAAACATACGATAAGTCATGAATATATCTTTTTTTTTTAAAAGAGTAAAGCTTAATTTGGCCCAGCCCATACAACTTCACCTTGACCCATAAAGGCATAAAAGGCGCACAAAAGAAAAAATTCACACGATCAAAATACCCTCAAAAGCCTTATCAGTTAAGGCTAATCCATGAGCCAATACTATTATTTGCAAAAAATCAACTTTTAAAATGATGTTTCAAAAAAATATTTACTAGAAAACACGGATCAAGTCAAGTCAAGATGGATCGGGTTGAGTTAGGTTTGCTTGAGTCTAATTAGACCAGGTTGGGTCGGGTCAAATTGGGTTAGGTTGAAATAGGTCAAGTCAGATTGAGTTAGCCAAGTCTAGTTGGTCTAAAGTTTGGCTTAGTTAGGTAAAGTTAGTTTGAGTAAAGCGTAACCAAACTTATTCAAGTAGAGTTAAGCTAGACTAGGTTATGATAGGACGAAATGAGGCATGTATTGTTAGGTTAGGTCAAGTTGGTCTAGCCAAGCTAGGACATGTTGTGTCAGGTTAGGAAAAGTTAGGCAGATCAACTTGGGACAAGTCCTAAGTTAGGTTGGGTTAGAGTAAGTTGATCCAAGTCTAGCGGGTTAAGCTGGTTCAAGTTGAGCCATGTTAGGGTGAGCCAGGAATGGTAGCATAAGGTTGGACCAAAACAGGTTAGATTGGGTTGGATTGGGTCAGGTCAAGTCAAGTTAGATTTGGTCATGCTAGAAGAGTTAAACTAGTTCTAGAATAATGATTTCTAGAAACTCATTAACCTTCCAAATAATAAGACGATAGTATGCGTAAGGTGAATTTTTAAGAATAAACTTAACAAAGAATGTAAAGTTGTGAGAAATAAGGCTAAACTAATAGTCAAATGTTACTCACAACAAGACATATAGACTACATTAAAACTTATACGCCTATTGAGCGACTTAAGGCAATACAAATTCTACTTTCATTTGTTGCTTTTGGTAACATAAACTACATTAAATGGATATAAAAAATGTGTTCCTCAATTGATGTACAAAAGAAAAATTTTATGTGAAACAATCCTTTGGGTTTGAGAATTTTATTTTTCTTAACCTTGTTTCTAAACTTAATAAAGCTCTTTGTGAATTAAAGTAAGCTTTTCGAGCATTGTATGAAAGACTATGATCATTTTTAATAGAAAATAGTTTTTCTAGAGGAAAGTATGTACAATTTTATTTCACAAGAAAATACTCTTTAGAATCTTTAATTGTTTAAATTTATGAGTGTTTGTGTGAAGATTCCTCTATGCTTATGCAAAATGAATTCGAGATGAGCATGATGAGAGAATTGAGATTCTTCCTAGGACTCCAGATTATGCAGACAAATAATATGATATTCATAAATCAAATCAAGTATGTAAAAAAGCTCCTAAGTAAGTATAGGTTAGAAAAAAGAAAAGAAATGAAGACAATTATGCATCTAACAACTTTGTGTAGACTAAAAGAAGAATTAAAGAAAATACACAACATTGCCTACATATAAATGATTGGCTCACTCCTTTATCTTATAGTGTTCAAACTTAATATTATGGTCAATATATGTTTATGTGCTCGTTTTAAATTTGATCCAAGAAAATTTTATTTAACAATAGTTAAACAAAGTTTTTGATATCCCATTAGAATTATTAACCTTGATCTTTGTTTTTAAAGAAGATAAAATTTTAGGTTAGTAGGATATTGTGATATAGAATATGTTGTAGGCAAGGTAGAATGTAAAAGTACTAGTGGAATATGTCACTTTATAAGAAAAAATTTAGTCTCAAGCACGAGTAAGAAATAAGGAAAAATAATATTATTTAATATAGAAGTTAAATACATCTTTACTACTAGTTATGATTCATAAATTTATGGATTAAAAAAGTAAATAGAAGAATAATGTCCGTAAGGATAACATGTTTATTCTATGTGATAATAATGTTGTCATAAGTCTTTCTAAGAATTCGATCAAACATTCTTAAGCAAAAGATATAAATATTAAACATCAATTTATTAGAGATCATGTACTAACTAGTACCTTTAAGAATGTTATTAAACATGGACTTTATTAAAGAATGATTAATTAATATATGTCATATGTAGTTCATATTGTGCGAGCTTATTTTGTACAAAGATGAAAAGGAGTTAAAACAAGCCTAAGTCCAACCTTTCCTCCAACTTAGACATAAAGGTAAAATTGTTCCACTACCACTCAACTGCAAGCCACTTTTGACCACCAACACTCAACCATAAATATTGAAACACAACCACTATATAAATTGAATACTTACCCAAAATGATCAAACCACCTTACCATCACCTTTGTCCATATTCTAACTCATTGTTTCTGATTATAAAAAGGGAGAAGGATAAAGTTTTAGTCTCTTTTTAAGTCTTTGTATAAGACATATCATAATCATTCCTAAATTTTATTTACTAATAACTACTATATGATGTTAAGTTCTCTTATACATACTTTTGGATGATTATTACATGTTTTTATTATTTTTTATATATTTGTTTAATTATTTTGACCACATTTTGATATCTTGTTCTTAGTACCTCTTATATGATTCTAAGCTTAACACATTAAAACTTATAATAATTATGATCATAAGAAAAGGGAGATTGTTAAGATGCGGATGGTCTAGTCTAAATAGTCTAGGCATACTAGACAACTTTTGCATTTGTATTTTGATGATAATAAATATGACTAAGTTTTATGCTAATAGAAATGTTAAGAATGAATGTATGTTCAAGAGGAGAGTGTGAATTAAATATACCAATTCTTTTTAAAGATTTTCTAGATTAACAATTAACCCAAGAACTCAACTTTGATTTTAAGAAACAATGTTTTAAAGATTTAATTTAAATCACACAAGGTTGCAAGGGTAAAAGGATAAAGAAAAGTGCACACCAAATTATACTGATATGTATTTTAAGTTTGTACAAAACTCTACTTGAGAAATTAAAATATAATAAGAACACTCACTAATCTTACACCCTATAAGATCCTTAATACTCTAGTGAAATCCTATCAAAAGAGAAATCTTGATCATCCTAATCAAGAACATAGTTAGAATAAGAAACAAAGAAAAGAGGAATTACAACCCAATCAACCTACTCGATTTTCATATAAAAAGACACAAAGGTTATTTTTCACCAAGAACACCAATTTTAATTAACAAAACTTGATTTTGGAAAAAAAATGAAAATGAACTAGTGAAAAATTTCTCTCTCTAACTCAAATTATTTTTAAAAGATAACAAAAAATGTTTGTATAATCACTAAAGATTTTCGTAAGTGAGTCAATGATTAAATAGAACTATTATAGTTTATTAAAATCTGTTTTAACCAATTAAATTAGTTAGAGGAAAAAAGTTGGTGCAAATTAATATGTTATTTTGAAATTTTAACATATTAAAATCACTTCATGTCTCATTGTTTAGTCATTTGAATCCATTAAAATTATGAATTAATAGATTAATTTAGAAAGTCATATTTTCACTTAATTGATTCTAAATCAAATTAATATATTAAAAAGTGGGTTTAATCTATTAAAAAGTTTGAGAAGTCATTCCAATCTTCAATGGACTATTTCACTAGATATAAAATAATTTTTAATCAATTAATCAACATTAAAAATAATTCATAACATAAAATCATACAATTATACATCATACACAACCTAATACACAACCTAATTAACAATTAGATTTACGTATTAGCTAAGACATTAACATCTAAATTCTCAAAATCCTCGTCCAATATTCATCTATTATATTAGGATATCTTCCTAGAGTTCATTCCACTTTAATGTAATGGGTTGAAACATCAAATCTTAGTTGCATCATCATCAACAAACTCCTCTTATTTGATTATGACAACCTCTTGAACAATCTATACACCAAATTTGCCTTATCACGCACCTACGAAATAACATGCAACCCTTTCCTCCCCTTTGACATTATCAAATAGACTAAAAATGTGGTAGTAACGACACGTTAGTCAAAATCAAGATCTTACTTAAGATCGTAAAGGAGAATATAAATCGTAAATCGAAAAATCGTAACACAAATAGTAAGATCTTACAAATTCATAAAATTTATATATATCACATAATTAAACTTAAATTAAATATAAATTATAATATTTTTTCAAAAATAGAAAAGTATTAATTTTTTAAAAATTTTGTTTAATTAGATTTTAAAAACAGAATGGAGAAGGATAAAAAGTGAACCTACATTTGTGGTATTGTAGTACTTGAAGAAATAAATATTAATAATAAATTGAAACTTAAAAAAAATAAATAACAAACAGAAAAATTAAGAGGAATGAATATATTGGGTATTGGGAAATGGAGAAACTTTTAAAGAATAGGAAAATTTATAATTTAAAAAAAAAATAGAGAAGTTTTTAATTTTTATTTTAATTTTATTTAATTAGATTTTAAAGAGTGACTGTTGAAGTATACAATACAATATATACTATCAGATCAAATTAAGTGAGATTAAAAAAGAATGAGAAAACCCTAAATCTAAAAGGTATGAAACTCTATTTGGTACATCCTTGCAGAGCATCACGACATCCCTTGCGCCGTCCTCGCGGCATCTCGCAAGTGATAGAGAAGATGATGGACGCGATTATTCAATGCCAAAGATCTTTGTTTTGTAGCGATTTCCGATCTTTCCTGACGATCCTACGTGATTTGAAGAAAAATTCGATCTTTCAGGTACGCAAACTCGAAAACTTTAGAGAAATCGTAAAATCAAATGATACTACATTTTAAATTGCGATTCTGACAATCATGAGTAACGAGATAAAAACCAAAATAGAGTGTATTCATACAAACATAACAAAATCAATACAGCAAATGCATAAACATCCATAGACAAACTAAAAAATTTAGAAAACAACACACAAAAATAAATCCTAAGATTAAATCTAAGTGTCCTTGTCTTCATCATCATCATCACCCTACTCAACTTCAATATGGATCTTAGCTAGTTGTGGTTGAATGGATTCTATATCATTTTCTATGTTATGAACCTTTCAACACTCATCTTGTGATGGGCATGTTAAGCCCTTGCCAAAATACTTGATGTGGTTGAGCATGAGTTACTCATATTATGACATAGCGGACCACGATAGGGTGAAGGTACATACTTTATAATTTGATTAAAAAATTCTTTTTATTTATTTCCAGCCATTTTTGTTCAAACAACACCAACACTATTAGCAATATCCTCATGCCCATCTCTTTCCTTTTAGATCCATCTACCATCAACTTTTTCAGATCCCTTTTTGTTTATGTTAAATTTGTGACTTGATGGATATGCCTTGTAGTTTAAGATTTTAGCCTTGAGCATGTGATCCTTATTCACATATATCCAATTAATTTTAATCCCAAACTTCAACAGTATAGTAGGACAAGATCACCTTCACCCAATTGAGCATGGTTACTCCCCCTAGGTATAACTACGAAACCCTTTGATCCTTGAAGTAAGATCTCTAAAATCGCTTCTATAGACTTTAACCTTGTTAAATTTTTCAACAACTTCAGTGTTCCCTTTTCAAACTTCAATGTCATCATATGTAAGACCAAATCCTAGCTACATCATCAACAAGAAATTTATTAAATGTGTCATTAGTTATAAATATCTAGTAATTGATAATTCTAGTTAAAAGAACTCAAAACTCGTAATAAAATATAACTTTATATATATATATATATATATATATATATATGAATAATAGAATGTTAATCAATTACTTAGACCTAATAAGAAAGTTAATTAAAATGTATTCACATATTTTATAATAAAATTATTTTCTATCAACATAAACATATTTGTATGTGATTCTCAATTGTGTTTAGTATATAAATTCAAGTTCTAACACATTATAAATTTAATGGATCTTTTAATCTAGTATAAAGTTATATAAAACTAGAATGTATCACATATTCAATGTATATCTCAAATAATCATATATATTATCTCGTATAGAGAAGAAAATATATTATTTGCTACTTAAATATACACTTTTTTTTAATTCTATTTCCCTTTTTATCACATATAACAAGTATCATTAAAATCAAGACTTTCTAAAAAAGATTTCTAAGCGGAGATTAAAACATATTATAATAACTATATCTTTTAAGATATTAGAAGATCATGACCATAATTACTAAATAATATCAAAGATGAAGATTACTCCACAAGAGCCATATTCTTGAGAGCCTATAAAAGACCAAGGATGGTAAATGCAAAAGACACAACTTAAACATATTTAACAACCCATTAATAAAGATAAAGGCTTGTGAATTCCTTATACTTATTAGTTGTACCAAAGCTAAAGATCTACCACTTGTCATCTCTCTTAGGTCTCCACAATTTTTCATAGTCCCATCCCTACTATACCACTGTCAACCGTTCATCCTTCTCCATGCATCTCACATCACATTTTCGAGATTCTAAATCATTATTTTCTTTTCACATGTTGCATAAGAAAACATTACACATGCAATGACATATACAACTTTTATTCCTTAATATTACTCTCGAAAACCACACATAATTCGTTAAGTAGTAAAATCACTTCAAGCATAATTATGGAAAAAATTTGACAACATAATGATTGTAATAACTCATACCCACAATCTTAAACAATAAGATGTTGAGAGTTGAACACCCTCAAACTTAATTTCAAAGAACTCAAAATAATAATAATAATATTAATAATAATAATAATATCAATAATTATATAAATAATTGCAGATCAAAAATAATTTATTAGACTTCACATTGTACTAATCTTATAAGTCGTTAAACATAATTAATTGATCCCTCCTTTTTCTAGGATTTTTTTCAAAAAAAAAAAAAACTTCTATTCTTGTAATTTTTGAAAAGATACTCTTGAAAGTTTTAACTATGAAAACTATTGGGAAATAGTTTTTTTTAAAATAATTGATTATAATTTAAAATAATTATTTGTCTTATATAAGAAATAATTCTAACATTTTTCTTATACATTTAATTAATTATTATTGAAAATAATTAATTAAATGCATACTTATACATCACATGTGTCTCAAAATAATCGATTATATGAGATAATAATTGATTATTTCGTTCTTGATGATGTTCCTCTCACTTTGTCAACAACTTAGGTTCTACAAATCCAATTTGAGTGAAACTTAAATCTAACTTAAGGTTTTTGAGGTAAATAAATATGTGTAAACCATTTAAATCTACATATACAATCTCTATATAAAAATTGTCATCACATTTTAAATATATTCTTCCATTTCAACAACAAAACGACAAAGTGAAGTTCAACTTGTTTTTGTCATAACTTGAGTTTTACAAATCTAATTTAAGTGAAAGTCGAGACTAACCTTAAGTTTTTAAGATTAAGAAATCTATTTTTATCATCCAAAATAGCAAATATAAACTCATTATATACAAAAAAAAAAGCAAGCATAATTTATATGACTTTTTTAACAACACTTAAGGATATAGAGTCAAAATTGAAGGAAACCCACCATACCACAAATGTAGTTCTAGAAATGAAGATAGATTAAAGATTAAAAAATCCTCAAACAAAATTGTAGCATGAAACTATTTCACAAAAAAGAAAAAGAAAAAATAAGCAAAAACTCTAAAGAAAATGGAAGAAGCAATGCCTTAAGAGAAGTTAGATGGTTACTTACTCTCTTTTGGAACAAGGATAATCTCACAACACCAAAGCTCCTCTCCTTTACCAAGACTGCACAAATAATATTCTACTAAGTGATGATTTTTCTAAGTGTTACAAAAAATCTCTCAAGTATAAGATATACAAATAAGCATTTTTCATGAAATGATAACTTCACTAATTAAGTGAAAGATATTAAGATAAGTTTTTTGTTCACATTCAAGTTTTTTTTTTTTGTGTGCTATAGAGTTTCTTTATGTTCACAAAAAGTGATGTGATACTTTTTCACAATTTTTGGACATTCTTTAGATAGATTGTGTTTTATGTATGGAGCATTCTACTTTGAGTGAAAATGCTTTCATAAAAACACATTACTAAAAAAACATTATGTTTGTGAGAATCAACATTGTAAATTAAAAAATTAATTGGATGTCATTTATAGAAGATTTATAGAAGGTTTTGTATGTATATCATATAAATTTATAACTTTTTTCTTAATGTTTTAAGATATATCTTGTTCGTATCGGTAATAAATTATTTGTTATTCTTAACCTAAACATAAAAATATGAAAATTTATTTGTGTTTAATTAAATTTTGAAATTTCTAATTAGTTCTTATAATGTATATATATCTTTATAAAAATTAGTATTTTAAAATTTAATTTTATTTATTATCGTCTAAATATTTAAATATTTAATATGTCTAAATTATTTAAGATTAAATCATTTGAGTGTAACATACATTTGTTATAAGTAATCAATTATTTTTTATATTATCATTTTTTTTATATAAATGCATATGTTTCTTTATAAGAGAATCATTAAAGATTAGAAGGCTGTCTTTTTGTTGTGTGCTTTCAGGGTTGAAGATACGATAACTTTAACCAATTCACACAAAAATCTCCGTAAATATGAAAAAACGTGGACTAAAAATGATTTATTATATTATTAAATAACTCATAAATTAATTTATGCATAAACTAGTTTTAACTTAAAAGAGAATTTTTTTTTCCTATAGTAGTTTTAGAAAAACTTATCGAAACAAATTCTTAATATAAAGATGAGATAATATCATTTAAAACATCATATAATAATTAAAATATCTCAATATATACAATTAATAAATAAAAAATTTAGCTCAAAAATATATTATTAATAATATTTTATAAATACTGCATGCACTAAAAATAATTCATTTTTAGTATTATTTAAAAATTTTAATGGATCATTAATTTCATTTATTAGTATTTCTTACATTTCTTTTGATTTAGAAAATAAAATCATGACTATTATATAGAGTTAATGTTGACTAAAATTTAAGAGATCATAAGCACACTTTGGCGTTTTCGGAAAGGAAGATCAGAAAACTTAAAATTAAAATAAAAGAGAAACCTTTTATTATTGAAAATTTTCATATTTGTAAAGAAAAAGAAAGTAATTAAAAGATGTGCATAATATTTATTTGTCTTTTTTAACGTTTATGTAAGTAATCCCTGAATAACTCTTCCCTATTGTGATCTCTTCTTTTATTCTCCTTTGATGTCATTATCCATATTTCTTTTTATTCATGTACCACTCTTTTAATTATCCACCATGTTTCTTTTACTTAATAAATAAATAAGAAAGAAAGAAACAAATTGATAAAGGAACCCACCACCACCATTCCCCCTTTTTAATTATTATAGTGATGACTTGCCCAAGATTGAAGGGTGGTCCTCTCCATTTTCTTTTATTTTTTTATTTTACGTGGGACACACAGTGCTACCCTCTCAGAAGGACCACTTGCATGTATAGCTAACAAAATCAGTATTCATCTTCTATTTGTTAACCACCATTAAAATATATGCAACCTGCTTAAGAAAAAGCAGGTAAATGCCCCATAACAAGTACCATCTTTGGTTAGATCACAGTAATGAAAATTAATCATAATTAAAAAATGCATTTTGCAAATCTGTTGCTGGGCTAGCAAAGTACCTTATTGTCCATGAATATGACGTGTTTATCATTCTTTTAAAGAAAGAAGAAAAAAACTAAAGACAAGAATAATTATAATCACCATGAGAAGCCAAACATCTCTCTCATGCAACATGGCCTCAATCATTAAATATTATGATTGTGTTTGATGAAAGCATAGTTAAATGAAAGGCTTCCAAGGTGAAAGATAGAGAAGAGTTTAAACTAATTTCAAGTGGGATCCACTCACACTAGACCCATGTGATTTCATTAGGGGATTCATTAAAATATGATTAGCCTAACAACTTCTAGTTCAATGTATTATTATAAATTTATAATACAAGCGTTGGCATGCCCAAATAAAATGATACACAATGTCTTAAATATTCAGCGACATGCATATTATAATACTAATAATGGTGATGAAAGACTAATAATAAATCCAGCGGCTTACTTAACCCATTATGATTGACGATAGGAGAATTATGAAAAGAAGATTAGTTATACCCTATGGATACAGGTGTTTGAGAGAATTTAGGTGACACGATCCTACAAAAAATTTTCAAGCTATTATCCCTGGTAAATTATTCATAACAGCAACCGAATCAAAATGGGAAAAGTGAAGAAAAAATATTGTGGATTTCAAAACTCCAGCAGTTACAAAATTTTAGATTCAGATTCATTTTTCAATTAGATTTTAGCATAGATTTGGATCCTCACTCTTTCCATCGTGGTATGAGGTATGAGAGAGAAGAGAGGATCCAAAAGTATTGCCGCAACCAAGCACTACCCTAGTATCTAGAGTTATTTTCAATCTCCTGAGATCAGCCGTGACAAATGGCAATTAACTATGACTTCTTTGTGTAGATTTAGTGAGTAATAATAAAAAATTTAAGGCATTTGATTGAAGTAGCTGGCTAGTAACGAGGCATAAGGGTAATAATCTAAGTGAAAATGGAAAAAGTGGCAATGCTATGAGAGGTAGAATAGAACCACTAATATCTGAGTAGGTGATGATGATACCAATAAGGGCCTGAGTCCTCAGAATTTATTTCAGAACTTGAAACATGAAAGACTTGAAGCATAATTGTGCAATTACATATTCCTTCCTTTCTGCTTAAAATATCAGGACCAGTCGGTTCTAACTAAGTTGTGATGAATGGTAAGGCAACAAGTGCTCAGATCAGTATTCAGCAACCAGAATGATTATTCATAAAAAACCTGGCCCATTAAGAATTCTTCTAGGGGAAAGGTGTGCAGTCAAAATGCATATATCAAATGAAAATTTTGCAAACTACAAAACTAACTGAAGAGTTCACAGTGAATAATATAGGGTGATTTTCAAGAGCTATCTTCAACTACATTAGTAGTTTCATAGAGCAACTGAGCTAGTAGTAGCATGTGCTATAGAGAAAAAGAGAGACTTTATCAGGGATCAAACAAAGCCTCAACTTTACAGGATAATTAGTGTTCCTTGTCAAGCATACAAGAAAAGCCCTCTTAGGCAACGAAAGTGGGACAAAATGCATAAATAAAATGCCCATATTTATAGAAATACACTAAATATCAGAACTCATAAATTGCCATTCAGTTGCTAATTAATATGTTCACTTCCTTTACTGAAAAATAAATCCTAAAAACAGTTCATTAGCATAGAACCATAGCCAAGGCAAATTGAAGCAAGAAAGATCATAAAAAGCAGTAAGTTGTGAAGCACCTTTGAATTTAAAAATTAATTGGTAGTTCAAAGGTGCAAAATGGCTCTCGTCAGCATCTCCAGGTTGAAACTGAGATGAGATCCTTCCTTTGCCAGCAAAGAACGAGGGAAGACTGTCTTTTCTCAACATGGAATCCCTTACCTGGAGTCCTCTGCACCAAACACTCTGCTTGAGATTCTGTAAAGTTACTAAAGGTCAATGGTGAAAACCCAGATGACAAGAGAAGATTTTTCCAAGAAAGTGTTCTTTCCTGCAAACCATGTCGGCCCAAAACAAGCTTCTCCATTGCTGGTTGAAGATAATACTTCTCAATCATCTGAAGGACATCTGGGCGAACACTAACGGCATCGAGTGATTCAAGCAGCCCCGAATAAGACTGAAGTGCAAAAATCAGATGCTGAGGAAATGGTGCATCGGTTCGATCACAACTTCTATCCAATGTAACCACAATTTTTGGCATGAGCTGTTTCACAAAGCGAAGGGCCAAAGGAAGATATGATGGGTAGTTTGAGAATGAGCCAATAGGCATGTTAACCACCACAGCTTCACAATCACGAAGTGGCTGGGGCCAGGAAGCAGAATTTAAAGACTCAAGGCTCAAAATCTCAAGCTCAAAGGACATGTTAATCTCGCCAGCATATTGCTTCAAGTTCTCCTGAGTGAAACTCAGCTCAAATTCATCATGGTAGGAGGGTGACACAAATGCTGTGATCCTGAGTTCAGGTGCACCTCCATTCCTCAGTGCCAACTCTTGCATGAAAGAAGACCACTGCCCACCAAACCCAATACCAAAATCTATTATGTGGATGCGATCAAACCCTTCCACAGCTTCAAGCAGTACTTGGTTACAAGTGAAATTGGCGAACTGCAGAACTGGTGATATTTCTGAGAATGATTTGTAAGCACCAATCTTGAGCAGAAGGCCAGTGGGTGAGAAGGTCATAGAACTGTTGTTGGCATTCGAATGAAGTACTAATTGCAAGGCCTCTTTGAAATAAAAAGCAGCCCTCTGGAAAGGCTTCCCGAAGGGAGAAAGTTGGTGATTGAGCCGCGCCAATATCCCGTGCGCGTGTTCCAGATTACCGGCATCCAGATTACCGGCATCGATCAGCTCTGCAGCTTTGAAAAGCTGTTCAGTTATAGCCTGTTGAAGCTGGTGGGTTGCCAAGTCTTCGCCACTGGGGCTCACCATTTTCTGCTTTGGGGCCACCACCATGGATGGCCTCTGCAGCAGATGATGGGGGAGCATTTGAAGCTGCTGTTGCTGCCTCCGAAGTAACAGTTCTTGGCCAGAGTCCAAAAAGGGTGCCTTTGGAACCTGATAATTTGGGCCACAATTCAGGCGTTTGGCAGGAGGCTGAGGGAGAAGCTGATGATGTTCTTGCAGCTGAGCATAGGTCAAAGGCAAGACTGAACCTGGGTTAGGCATAAATTGAGATTGATTTTGGTTCAAAACGAACTGGGGATTGAGAACTTGCAGCTTATCATCCAGAGGCTCTATTGGTTGATGCTGTTGTTGTGGCTGAAAAACACCTTCAGGGAGTGGAACTGGTGAGAGATTGCTAGCCGAATCAGGGAACCCAGGGTTTGGATTCACACCAGAACCAACTCTGGAAATATTGGAGCTAACATTACTGTGGGAATTGAAAGGGAAATCAGAACAATTCCCATGACCAGAAGGGTCAATGCTGCTCACAAAGTTGACACTGGGAATGGGGTCAAGCACAGAACTTTGATCCAACAAACTAAAACCCACTCCAACCCCATTGAATTCAACATCCTGAGAGCCAATTCCACCCTGCAAAAGCTTGGTCAATCCCACAGAAGGGTCCTCAATGCCCCCCATAATCAATTTCAAAATGGAATTATCTTGACCTGGCGACTCAGACAACACACTCTCCCAATCCTCCATTCCCAACCCACATCTTCCCTGTCCAACCACTAACCCTGCTTGAGGTGGGTTGTTCTCTTTCTCAGCCGGGACCTTCGCTGTCCCTGCGCCGGTGGTGCTATCGGTCGAGCCGCAGCCTCCACCGCCGCCGCTGCTGCCGCGTGAGGAAGACAGTGTAGAGGAGGATGTGGGAGGGCTTGTTTTCCTTTTGAGGTCCAAACCAGAAGTGGGCTCAATGCCCACATAGCAATAGTTTTCCTTGTGGGGGTTCCACCTTTGCAGAAATTGCTCTTGCTGTGGGAGTAACAACGAATCTGAAACAACAACAGCACCAGAAGCAAAATCTAACACCCCGTTCCCTCTAAATTCCTGAAAGGGTAGGGGCACGGCCTTCATCTAAATCAACCCCAACAAATTGGTAGAAGAGTAAACTCCACCCCACAAAAACCAACAAAATGGATTTCAGTCAAGGACTCTGCACAAATTGATGACCTCAAAATACCAGGTGGGAAATTTGCGGTGAGAAGAAAGGAAAAAGATCTGAGCTTTAACACCCTAGTTGTCAAATACATGCAGTTGAGTTCAACAAACCCATTTCAGCAACAACAAACAACACACAACAAGAACAATAAGAAACACACCTCACCTCATTTATTCTCCTCCTTCATCTTCTTTCACTTGCACAGCTTCTTCTTGTTTTTCTCCAATATCCCTATTTATTTTTTGTTTCTCTCTCTTTTATGTGATGGTTCAAAAACCCATCTTTGTTCTTCTTGTGATGTGCACAGTACAAAAAGAAAAAAGCTTTAAATGGGGTTTTCTTTCTTTCTCTTGTCTGTGGAGTACCCTTGTCCTCCTTGTGTTTTCTGCTGTGGATGGATGCGTGCAACATATAAAAGTGGTAAAGTGTTCTCTCTCTCTCTCTCTCTCTCTCTTTCTTTCTCTCTCTTAAATTTTATGCTTATTAATATTATATTTATGTGGCTTTTGTCTGTAGACGTTGTTATCTCGCATGGTAGGGTCTCTGTCACACTCTGTCCCCACTCGCAAATGTAGTGCGCACAATTTATAGTTTTGGTCTGGGAAAGGTGTATGTTATATTATCTCTCCATTGGTTAACATTCTGTTTTTATTTTAACTATTTTTTTTTAATTATTAAATACTTGGAATATTTTAACATTTCATATTAAATACTTAAAACCTATTTTTTCTTTTATTTAAAAAAATGATTCCGTAATGTTCTTATAGAATATATACACAACTAACATTTTATCTTATAATTAGATACGAAAAGTAAAAAATATATTGGAAAGAAAACTCATTACTGATATTTTTTAATATTAATTATCATAATAATATTTAACAGTTAACATTTATTTTCCTCTTTTTGAAAAATAACATGTCCAATAACAACATATCTCAAGAACAAAGATTAATCATTTAACTAAACTGTTTAGTCAAATGATACTTTTAAAAATAATAAAATATAAAAGAAATAATGGAAACAATTGAAAATATATATTTTTAAAATATCAAAAATAAAAGTCTGGGAAAATATTTTTTTTTGTATAAATCAATATCAAGTTTATAATCAGTTTTGAAGAATTTTTAGAAGATAAAAAACGTTGACCTAAATTCAGAAATAGTAATTTTTAATTGTCCATGACACCTATATAAATCTTGTTAACTAAAAACAATATAAAATATTTTAATATGAAACTATGATTGCTTTTAAATTGATACAATAATCCTTCCAAATATCAAACTGGAAGGGAATATCTTAAAAGTAAAAATGAAAAAAAGGTTTACTGAAGAGTAAATGCATTATTTGTATAATTATTTGATGTTTATTTAAGTAAATTTTCAAAAATTAATTGCTATATACTAAATAGTTTATTATAAACATGAAAATTTTGTTTCTGAGTATTTAAATCAGCTATATTAAGGACTTGAATTTAAGACCATCAATTAAATTAGAACAATCTCATAAAGTAAACATTATGATTTATATAATTTGATATTATGTTTAATTTGTTTAAATAGCTGTTTTGTTACAATATTAGTTAAGAAGCTTAAATATGTTAGTAATTACATGAAATATTAAGATAAGTGAAGATAAACAACGTAAACAAATCTGTATCCTATAAAATTTTATGATCTTATATAATTGCATATGTCATAAATTAAATTATAAAATTTTTTAAAATAAAAAATATAAGAGTCAACATTAGATTTAAATAAATTCTTCTAAATTACTTCGTAATTAATATATGAAATGATTAAAAGAGAATGATTAAAAGAGAATGATTAAAATTTATGAAAAATAAAAATTGATTTTTGTTAAAGTTTTAAAGTTATAAATAAAAAAATAAAATATTTAAATTTTTTTTATTAAAATTTATTATTATTTTTTAAATCTTTTATCTAGTTTCTATTTAATTTTTTTTTAAGATTTTGACATGTTATTGTTAGGTTTACAAATTTTTTTATATGAAAAATAGGTTAAAATATGTAAAATTTATTTACCTCACTTATTGAATAGAGATGAGTTATATTAGAATGTGTGTGAAAAACTCAAATATAATAACAAATCACAGATAGAAAAAAAAATCATTATAACTTTCACATCTCATTAAAATATAATATTTTTCGAAATTTAATCAAGAATTTATTCAACATTGAAGCATTTATGTAATGCTCATAATTTATAAATTAATTTATTTTAATTATTTAAATAATAAAATTTTATTTAAATATTACAAAATTTAAAAAATAAATTATCAAAATTACCGACATGTTTATAATTATTATTCAATATATAAATTATTATTTATCAAAAGAATAAAAGAAACTTAAATATTAAAATATTTATATTATTTAAAATATTAAAAATTATATTAAAATATTAATTCACATATTAATACTATCAAATATTATTGAGTATGTTATTATCAAATTATGTATAATTTGAAAATTATATTAAAATATTATGTACAATTATTTACGTAAAACTAAAATATATTGTAAAGGATCTTCTTCGTAAAAAAGTCTCAAATGTTTTCATCTCGTTAGATGAAATATTAAAAAATCAAATATCTCTATTAATTGTTGTCTTGATTCTAATTATTTTTTTCTCGTGAATCTTGTGGGTAGTCTGATTTCATCATGGTCATAAAATTGAAATATGTTAAGAAGGTCTTAATGTTCTTCTATATTTCTCAAAGGTAGTTATGTGGTTAATTCTTTTTTACCTTCAAAATAAAAATGTATGTTATTTCTTAAAAATGTTAGATGTAAGGGTGAGTTTCTCCCTATTTACAAATATAATCAACACACGAACAAGGTGCATTTAATATAACAATTTAAATGTTATCAATCACACCACTCAAGTGATGTTGTCCTTACGTTGGTGTGCCTATAAGTTCCTTTGACAAAAAGTATAGTCAATTATTCAATTAGGAATGGATAAGGCTTGTGGTAGTCCCTAAGCACCCTATGTACATCAAGGCTTGTGTTACTCCACCACCCTTCATTTCTCTCAAGTTCTCCAAACCTTTTTAAATTATACCCCAATGAATCCTTGTAAATTATCCACACAAAATAAAATAAAAAAAAAATTCTTCAAATAACACATATCTTTAATTTTTTACAACTTCTCTATCTTCTATATAGTTTCAAATTCTCATCATGACATATTCTTTCAATAGCCATCTAAGTCATTCTCTTATTTATAATAACACTTATCATCACTTCCTTGATTTATAATTAGTCATATTACGTTAATTTAATAGAATCTTACCAACATAACAACCCTATTTATCACATTTCTATTTCTCATAAACATAATAAATAATATCAAATAATCAATATCAATTCAATCATTATTATAACAAATTAATGCAAATAAAAAATTAATTTGAAGTAAAAATGTAAGAAACTAAAATAAGAAACTTTCATTGAGTGCCATTCAATTTCACTTTACAAAATAGGAAAAATTTTAGGGTAAGTCTTTACCCAAAATCTATTGAATGAAATTTTCTTTTATTTTTTTATTTTTTTTACCAATTTTTTGAACGAATTTGACATAGTAAGCATAATGATTTGAATAGTATTAATTTATTGAGTAGTTTTTTTATTCATTAAACAAAGTTTAACTAATGAACAATCCCTATTTCACTTTTCCTAATTACCAAAAAATGTTTTCACAATCATTAATCATAAAAAACTTCAATATTTAAGGATTCTAACAATTGGATATTCATTTCAAGTAATAGAAAAAAAGATTAAAGGATAAAAATCAACTCTCCTTACCTTAAATGGAGTTCTTATAAGTATAAGGTGACAATAGTGGGTTCTAAAAGACTATTCCTACCAAGATCAACATAATAGAGTTCAAAGTCAATATCATTCTCAAGAAAATTAAATAAGAGAAACTAGGAGAATAAAAGAAAAAATACATAATTCTTAGATAGAGTTAAAGGGATGAATTAGAAGAAATAACTTTTATCGAGAGAATGAGATGAAACCAAGGATTGAAGATAACAAAATGAGAGATTTTGGTGTCTTCTATTCAACTATTCTTTTTTTTTTTTTTTCTTTAGAGAGAATGAGAATGAAAGAGAGGTTTTGTTGAGTGTAAAACAAAGCTTCCTTAAGACGTTTGCTTATTAAAATCATATTGTAATAATCTTACATATTTCAAAGTAAGAAAACAATAATTCTCCGCATTGTAATTTGAATCTACTGATTTACTGTACCTATATTGTTATTTGTTTTTATGTCAAAACATGATCATCACGATAATATCAAATCCACAAACACATAACAGTAAGGGTAAAACTAATGTAAACAAAAATTCAACATATAAAATATACAACCTATATTTTTATCATCACAATTATTTATTAAATCATGCTCAAATGAATTCAAATAATCATAATAAAGCATTCATTCATACAATTATCACAATCAATCATTCACATCTACCTAAAAATATTAAACAAACTCTTTCAGAAAATAAAAAACACACTGCTTAAACTTAAACATATCATAAAACCCTTGCTCAAGCAGTCGAGTTTTTTGTCCCTAATGAAGGGGATAGAGAAGATTTCTTCACTCCTTCTTGGACGAGGTGGTCTCTTGAGAATTTTATATCCAACCTAACCTATACCATCAACATTTACTCAACACGTGATTTAAACATTATAAGTAGAAACATTTACAACAACACTCTCAACAATGACATCAAAGAGATTTTTGTGAGATGCATTCATAAAGGTTACTATATCTATTGTAGTGTCATCCTCTAATATATTTATATTAGAGTCATTGTGACTCTTTTTATTGATGAATTCTTTTATAATGATGGATAAAACCTTTTTATCAATTGAGGAGATGCCACCTTAAAATAATTTATCCAGAAAGTAAACATAAACATTAAAAAATAAAAATAAAAACAATATAAATCACAAAAATAAAAAGTGTAGCCCTAGTTGAAATAAACAAACATAAAAAAAATTCTCTCAAGAAGAATGATAGAAGCATGATATTATGCAGTTCCTTCCTGACACTATTCACCTCTGTTCATCTCTGTTTCTCTTTCTGTTTTACTGTTACAACAGTTTTCTGTTTCTCTAACAGTCATCTCCCTCCTTTTCTTTCTATATTTATACCCTTCTATAAATACTTTCACAACAGTAATAATAACAGCGCAAGTTATTTTCATCTCTTTTTTTGGTAGTTCACTTTTCTCCTCCATGCAAATATTTCCTGTGCGTCAACTTTCGTTTTCGTGCGAATATCTGTACCAGTTCAACTCTTCATGCAAGGATGGAATCTTACGTCGAATCTAAGATGGTATCAGAGCTCTTCCTTTGAAGAGCTCTGCTGCGCACTCTCCCTTCTCTTTTTTGTCCATTCTTTTGTTTTCTCTTTCTCTTTTCTCTTTTCACCATGGCAAATGAACATTCTGTAAATAGCTCCTTATACCTTCACCCTAGTGAAAATCCTGCCACTGCTTTGGTCTCCCCCGTTCTTGACTCAACAACTATCATTCTTGGAGTAGATCTATGATCACTGCCCTAAGTGCCAAGAACAAGATTGATTTCATCAATGACAACCTTGTTCAACCCGCAAAGACTGACAGTAACTATCATGCATGGAATAGATGCAATAATATGGTGGCTTCTTGGATTATACATTCTGTATCCCCTTCCATCAGGTAAAGTATAATATGGATGGATATGGTAGTAGATATATGGGATGATTTGAAGACAAGGTATTCTCAAGGTGACCTCCTTAGGATTTCTGACTTACAGTTGGAGGCAACATCTTTAAGTCAATGAGACCTTAGTATTACAAAATATTTCACCAAGATGAGAATCATTTGGGACGAGCTGGAAAATTTTCGTCCCGACCCTACCTACACTTGTCAACCCAGATGTTCTTGCACCATGATCAAGACTATGCTACAAAGGAAACAAGAAGACCAAGCTATGCAATTTTTACGTGGCTTAAACGAGCAGTATAACAACATTAAGTCGCATGTGTTACTTATGGATAATGTTCCTCCCATCACCAAAATCTTCTCCTTCATTGCCCAGCAGGAGAGACAGTTTGGAAATAATTCCCTCATCAACAGTATTAGAAACACTAACCCTATTATTTCTTCTCCAATAAGTTGCTCCTATTGCAGCAGAAAAGGACACAATGAAAGTACATGTTACAGGAAGCACGATTTTCCATCTAACTTGGATAGCAAGAATTTAAAAAATAAAAAGATTTGCTCTTACTGTGGGAAGCCTGGACACACCATCGAGATTTGCTTTCGTAAACATGGTTACCCACCCGGCCACCGTTTCTATACTGGGAAAAATGTCCAAATCAATAATGTAGATATTCAAGATGAAGATGTTCCTAATAATAAACATCAAGATGACACTGATATGCGGATTTCCACTCAACAATATCAGGCACTTATGTCCCTTTTACAAAATTCCAAATAACAACAGTGCATCTAATCCAACACCATTAAACAAGATTGGATCCATCACCACTCAAAATTCTTCTACATCAGGTAATACTCTAACCTCAAAATCTCATTCTTCTACTTGGATTATCGATTCAGGTGCCACGGACCATGTATGTAATTCTCTATCTGAATTCACTTTTTACACATCCATCAAGCCTATTAATGTTAAACTCCCTACTGGTCACCATACTGTAGCCACGCATGCTGGTACTGTCAAAATCAATTATAAGCTCTTTATGCAAAATGTCCTATACATACCCGCATTTCATTTCAATATAATTTCCATTTCTAAACTTATTGCCACATCAAATTATGAATTTATATTTTCTAACTCATATGTCCAAAGGGAAGACTAGTTTAGTTAAAATGCATGATGATCTTTACATTCTTGATAAGCCTGCTGACAGCTACCCCATCTATTCTTTATGCTTCTGTTGAACCTCACTACACTAAAAAATCTATTGATCTTTGGCACTCTAGATTTGGACATCCTTCAATTGAAAGACTTAAAATCATGAAATCCTACTATCCTCACCTCTCTTACAATAAAGATTTCGTTTGCAATATATGTCCCCAAGCTAAACAAAGAAAACCTGCTTTCTCTTTAAGTGATTCCAGCACCTCTAATGCTTTTGAATTGTTGCACATTGATATTTAGGGGTCGTGCCCTACTGATTCTATGTTTGGACATAGATATTTCTTGACCATTGTTGATGATTATACTCGATTTACTTGGACCATTCTTATGCATGCTAAATCTGACACACAAAACTGCATAATCAATTTCATACACCAATATGAAAATCAATTTGATTGCAAAATAAAAACTATTAGGACTGACAATGGAGTTGAGTTTCTAATGACAGATTTTTTCAATACCAAAGGCATAGTTCACCAAACTACCTGTGTTGAAACTCCCCAACAAAATGGCATTGTGGAGCGCAAACACCAGCACATCATGAACGTCACCTGTGCCTTACTTTTCCAATCCACTCTCAGCATGAAGTTCTGGTGGTTTGCTGTTCCTTATGCAATTCACCTTATCAATCGTATCCCTACTCCTTTCTTAAATAAAATTTCCCTTTATGAAAAATTACATAACAAGATCTGTGATATCTCTGATTTACGTGTGTTTGGTTGTTTGTGTTACACTAATACTCTCACCAATCATCGTACCAAACTGGACGCCCGTGCCACACCATATATTTTTCTGGGTTTTAAACCCAACACCAAAAGTTACGTCTATCTCAATCTAAGTAATCATAAAATTGAAGCATCCAGAAATATTGTCTTCCACGAAAATCATTTTCCTTCTACCCACACCAAGGAAACTAACACTGACAATATTTCTCTCCTATTAATAATAATAGTTACAGTAGCTTTGATGATGTGCCACCCATACAAAATAATCAAAAATATTTCTGATAATACCATTCCCATTCGTAGGTCTGAACGCAATAAAAGAACACCCTCATATCTGCAAGATTATCAAACAAATACTATTTTCTCAAATAAATATCCTATTTCTGCTTTCATTTCTTACGAATCTATCTCCCCATCTTTTCGCAATATTATATTATCCATTAGTTCTAATAAAGAGCCAACAAGTTACAAAGAAGCTTCTCAGGAACAACACTGGATTCAATCCATGCATGAAGAATTAACTGCCCTTGAAGCTAATAATACTTGAATTTTAGCTATTTTACCTCCTAACAAATCTGCTATAGGGTGTAAGTGGATTTACAAAGTTAAACATAATTTAGATGGCTCCCTCACCAGACACAAAGTCAGAATTATGACAAAAGGTTACACCCAATGTGAAGGGTTAGATTTCCTTCACACCTTTTCTCCTGTAGCCAAGCTCACAACTCTCTGATTGCTCCTTGCCTTAGCTGCTGCTAACCAATGGATACTTAAACAATTGGATGTCAATAACGACTTCCTCCATGGCGATCTCGACGAAGAAGTATACATGCAGCTTCCACCAGGTTTACAGTCAACTGCACCAAACCAAGTATGTAAACTCCAACGATCTATATATGGCCTCCGACAATCCAGCTGGCAATGGTACACAAAACTATCATCATTTTTACATTCTCATGGTTACATTCATTCTATGGCTGACAATTCTTTATTCTTAAAAATATCTGACAAAACTACAACTACTCTCTTAATATATGTGGATGACATTCTCCTTACTGGCAACAATTCTTGTAAAATTCAACACATAACTAAGCTTCTTGACAAAGAATTCCACATAAAAAATCTTGGCGATCTCACATATTTCATAGGTCTCGAAATTGCTCGCAACAAGTCTGTGATCCATCTCTCTCAATGTAAATACGTCCTTGACCTCCTCACTGAAACTGACATGATCAGCTGCGCCCCTACTCCCACACCCATGGTCACCACTTCCAAATTCTCTAATGATCATGATATTCCTCTCAATGACAATGAAATCACTTCGTATAGAAGACTTATCGGAAGATTGATTTACCTCACCAACACGCGTCCAGACATCACTTATGCTGTGAATCATTTGAGCCAATTTGTTTCATCCCCTACCACTGCTCATCGTCGTGCTGCCTTCCGCATCCTTCGTTAAGACTGCTCCTGCTCATGGGATTTTCTTCACTAGTAACAATATCACTCAAATTAAAGCTTTCAGTGATTCCGATTGGGCCACCTGCCCATAAACTCGAAAATCCGTAATCGGCTATTCAATCTTCATAGGTGAATCTTAGTTTCCTAGCGTTCAAAGAAGCAGACTACCGTTTCCAGAAGCTCATCAAAGGCTGAATATCGCATCCTAGCTGCCACTACCTGTGAGATCCAGTGGCTCGAACATCTCCTTCGTGATCTTTGCGTTAATCTTACATCTCCTGCAATCATCTATTGCGACAATCAATCTGTCAATCAAATCGCTTCGAATCAAGTCTTTCACGAACGCACAAAACACATTGACATCGACTGTCACATTGTTCGTGAAAGAGTTAATCAAGGATTGATCAAATTACTTCTTGTTAGTTCCAGTCTCCAAACTATAGACATCCTAATGAAACCACTTCCTCCTAGCACCTTCAAATTCTTTTATCGCAAGCTGGAAATGTTGAATATATATTCCCAGCTTGAGGGGGGCTGATAGAAGCATGATATATGCAGTTCCTTCCTTGGCATTATTCACCTCTGTTCATCCTTGTTTCTCTTTCTATTTTACTGTTACAACAGTTTTCTATTTCTCTAACAGCCATCTCCCTCCTTTTCTTTCTGTATTTATACAATTTTGTAAATACTTTCACAACAGTAATAATAACAGCACAGCGCAAGTTATTTTCATTTCTCTCTTTGGTAGTTCACTTTTTTTCTCCATGCAAATATTTTTTGTGCGTCAACTTTCATTTTCATGCGAATATTTTGTAAATACTTTCACAACAGTAATAGTAACAGCGCAAGTTATTTTCATTTCTCTTTTTGGTAGTTCATTTTTTTTCTCCATGCAAATATTTTTTGTACGTCAACTTTCATTTTCATGCAAATATCTGTACCAGTTCAACTCTTCATACAAGAATGAAATTTTACGTCAAATCTAAAAAAGAATTTTATAGACAAAAGAGAGTATTTTACATCCAAATATCAATTTCTTCGTCTACTCCAAATTTAAAATTCAACATTTTATAACACCTTAAAAAAAAAAATATTCGATATAGGTTTCATTTCATTACCTATTTATCTTAAAATTTTAATAAAATCTACAAATAATTAATTAGAATGTTTAATCATATTAATGTCATTTTTAACGTTTTTAGTAACCAGTTAAAAAAAAACGAAATACTTGACAAAGTTATGAACTAATTGAAGAAAATGATATCATAGTAAGTGGAGCATAGTTGATGGTTAAGGGGTCTTGGCCACCCAAATATTCCCAAATATTTGAATCCATACACCTACAATTTATTTTTACTTGATTATAGACTAAAAAATAAAAAATTACATACACTAAAATCATATATATTTGTGTGTGTAATGCGTCACCTACATTCTAGTATAGAGTAAGGATTAATTCATCTAAAAATTAAGCTATTTATTTTCAACGAAACAAAAAACGGCGTAAGAACAAACAATAAAATTTTGGGCCGTACGCAATTCGACTGCGCATTTCCAGTTAAGCGCAAGCAATACGGCTGCAGCGTACACGGCCGTGTTTATGAACAACCGCCGCTTTCTCTTCCTTCATCGTTTGTTATACTCAAAGCTCAAAACATGACTAGTTCAAATTAAACAATGGACTGTATCTGAAGTAGCAAATAATTTACAGTGAATTATTTTGAAATTTTTTTAAAATTAAAATCATATTTCTGTTTTTTCATAATTACAATAATCTTCTCAAAAGAATACATATAATGTAAATATATAATACTTTTAAAATTTGAAGAGATGCAAAAGGTAATGGTAATATCATATAATATTTTGAAAACCAATAGAAGATTTCTGTAGAATTTTAAAAATATATATTAAAATGTCAGTATAATTAATATTATCAGAGGTTGATTGGGTAATTTAGTTAATAATTTAATTTTAAGTGATTTTTAATCTGGCGTATTCAACTCATTGTATGCGTTATCTATGCCTTTGATTATACTGCACAAAATAATAATATTAATTATCTGTATTGTGCATTTAGTCCATCTATCCTTCTTATCCTAATTACCTATCTGTTTTGGTACAATTTCAAGTTTGATTAAAGTATAGGTGGGAGTTTTGTTAAGCTAATTAAACCCTTTTAGTTAAGCAAAGACATTGGCTTATAGATATTCATCCAAAATCTTATCTTACAAAGATGATTTATCATCAATTTTATTTATCAAAGCAATCACAGTCATGAAGATATGCTCATCTTTTAACTTTGTAACCAAGATTCTGTATTCAATGTATATAGTTGACTTGTGTTATATGGAAGCAAATATTATGGATAAACTTCTCAGTAAACTTCTCTAAAAGAAAAATTTAAAATTATAGAAATTTTTTCCTATGGAGAAACTTGTTCACACAAATCCTATATATATAGAATATTATATGCAGCATTCTAACATCTTACCATCAGTTCATTTCAAGTATCAATAAGCACACACCCAAAACCACAACTGATATTCTTATAGAGCACTTTCCACATTAGGGAACATACCTAGAAATTGGACAATGGGTGGTGTTCGTGAAACTACATTCTTGGTTATCTCATGTATCTTATGCAGTGTGTTCTTAGGGTTTTCCAATGCAGCTGCAACCTCTACATACAATGTTGTAAAGTTTGGGGCAAAACCAGATGGAAAAACTGAGTCCACTGGGGCATTCATAAAAGCTTGGGCATCAGCTTGTGCTAGTCTCAGACCTGCCACAATTTATGTGCCTAAAGGGAGGTACTTTCTGAGAAACAGTAATTTCCGTGGTCCATGCAAGAGCAAGGTGACATTCCTCATAGCTGGGACTCTTGTGGCTCCAGAAGATTACCGTGCACTGGGAAATTCAGGATTCTGGATTTTATTCAATCATGTGGAGAATCTTGTTGTTTCTGGTGGGAAATTGGATGCAAAAGGGGCTGGTTTCTGGAATTGCAGAAGATCTGGAAAGAGTTGCCCTCCTGGAGCAAGGGTATGTTCAAGACTTTAAAGACCTTCATTTTCATTTTTATATTTTTCTTTTTTGTTACTGTGAGTATAATTATAACCATTTTGGAAAGACTAATAAACATAATTAAATAAGAAACAAAAAGTTCATAAACTAATTTAACTTACTTCAAAACCTTTATTTATCTTCATTTTTTTTTTTTAATTTTGAAGAATTTTCTATAAATATGAACTTAGAATAAAATGTTGAATCAGTGAATATTACGTTGGACTGATGAATACATGCTAATAATTGCAGTCAATGGCATTCAACTGGGTGAATAACTTGGTGGTTAGTGGCATAACTTCAATCAACAGCCAACTAAGTCACCTTGTGATCAACACCTGCAACAATGTTCTTGTGAAAAACGTAAGAGTTATTGCACCTGACCAGAGCCCTAACACTGACGGCATTCATGTTGAACGCTCAACTGGGGTTACCATTAATGGATGTACCTTACAAACTGGAGATGACTGCATATCCATTGGTGATGCCACCCACAACCTCTTCATGTCCAACATAAAATGTGGCCCTGGCCATGGCGTAAGGTATCAAGCTTTATTTTTAAGATATAGAGAAATAAACATACAAAAATTGCACACGATTTTACAAGAATCTGAGTGTATATATATGTTTGAACCAGCATTGGAAGTTTGGGGCAAAACGTGGACGAAAAAGGAGTAGAAAATGTGACTCTAACGAATGCCATCTTCTCTGGATCGGACAACGGCGTGAGGATAAAGTCATGGGCAAGACCGAGCAACGGGTTCGTCAGGAATGTTGTCTTCCAAAACATTGTAATGAACGAAGTTCAGAATCCCATCATCATAGATCAGAATTACTGCCCCAATAATCAAGGTTGTCCTGGCCAGGTAATCATAATAACTAATCCAACCAAATCTTTCTATAGGAAACTAAATTTGAAATTAATTACAAAAGTTACTAGTATATCCCAGTCACAATTTTTTTTTGTTGGGATAACACATGTTATATTTACAGACTTCAGGAATTAAGATCAGCCAAATTACATATTTGAACATAAATGGAAGTTCAGCAACTCCAGAAGCAGTAACTTTTGATTGCAGCCCAAGTAATCCATGTCAAGGGATCAAATTGCAGGATATAAACCTAACCTACAAGAGCAAAGCTGCACTTTCATCGTGTAAGAACATTGATGGGACGAGCAGTGGAACACTGGTGCCAGAAAGTTGTCTATGATATTAAGAGCATTAACCTTATTTTTTATGACATTCATAACCATGGTTTAATATATCATATATTTGTATTTAATATACACTAATTTCTATAATACATTTCCATGAACATGTATTAAACAGTATATATTGTATATGCTGAATACAAACATAAGTTTATAAATATTATATTATTATACTGATATCTTATAAAATACGAGTGTACATTAATATATATTGAAACTAATATATATATATATATGCTTGGAAATGAAGAAGGTGCTTGTGCACCACATGTTTTCCTGGTATTGTTTAATGGTTTACATGATTAGGTGTAAAGGGAAGTTGAACCTGTTCAATGTAAGAAAATGTATTCAACTGTGTTCGCAATTTTTTTATTAATTTTTTTCCTTTTTTATTTATTCTCTTCTTACTTCCGATACGTGTGTGATTTAACTGAGTTATGGGAAACAAGAGATTGAGTTTTGATTGGGAAGAATAATTATGTGATACCATATGGCAGTAATTTTACAAAAATGTCAAAATCAGAATAAGCAATAAAAAGATTAATACAAAGATAAATGTGTTTTCCCAAAATTTATGTATCTACATGAAAAGAAAAAATAATTGCTATTGAGAGAATATTTGGTTAAAAAATAAAAAAATTTCAATTTTTAAACTACTAATTATAATAAAAATATACGTTGTTTTGTAATAAAAAAAATGCTAATAAATATATAAATTTATAATTTTATTACTTATGTACCATGTATTATGGTGATATCAATTTTTATTAATATATTTATTATTTTTTATTAAAAAAAATTAATTATAATAGAAAAAAAAAAAGAATGTATTAATGTTATTAAACATTTTTTATTTACGTCCAATTAATCAACCCCGAAATTATATGTGCGCAAAACCAATATGCAGGAGTTATATTTTCTCATTGTTGGAATTTCAACATGCGGTTTTTAGTGCATGCATTGTTTTAGATTTCAATATACAGAATATTTTCCCTATATATTTGATAAAATTGTGCTGACTATAAATTTTGCTAGATTAATTACGTGAACGAAATGTAATCAACTCCTTTGTTTAAGCCATTTATTTAAGCAAAGTAACTTTGTTTTTCAATGAGTTTCTAGTTCTTTTGTTCAGAATTTTTTCACAATTTCTCTCATTCCTGGCTTCCACCAAAAGGAGCCATGACTCTTTTAAATTTTTCTCTCTCAACTTTTCTTAAAATAAATATGTATATATACATAAATTAAATATTAAATTATATTTTGGTTCTCTCAAAATTTTTCATCAAATTTTACCATTATTTATATTATTTATATGAGTATATAATATTAAAAAATATTTAATTCTCATGAGCTAAAAAACAATCGATAAGTCACTTAAATTTTTTTTTTAATAAAGTAGTTATAATGAATTTAATTCTCTCATAAAAATAATACAAAAACAACCTGATTATCACAATTATATAACTTTATGAAAAGATTTTAAAAATTCCTCACTTATTTATTTTTTCAACAGAAAACAAAAGTGTTTAATAATAAAATATGAGCATGGTAAATTAATGAATTCATGAATTTTATTTGAATTAGGTTGAATTAAATTCATATTTCAGTTGTGAAATTTTATAGAAAAATCATTTTAAATTATTTGATTCATCAATTTTTTTGGAAAAGAATATGTGATAAGCCGATTTAACACATTTAGATATGTCACATTATGAATTTGGGTTCAGTAAATCAAAATAATTTTTCTGTTGAATTTTGGTTGAATTATGTTAATGAGTATACTATTAATTGAAATATATGAATTGAAAGCCATTGCAATGGTATGTTTGTTTGTTGTTATTACTTGAATGTGTTTAAAATTTGATAATATGGATATAATTTATGGTTGTATGATTGTTTTGTGCCAAATGATGTTATATTGATTAAATTCTTTTCTAGAAATTATGTTGAATTGATTTTGACTTTTGTGGAAAGGCTATCCTGATTCAAATGATTCATCCTTTTTTTTAAAATGAGACACGATTTTATTTTTAGTTACTCTGGAGCAGCTTGTAAATGGTATAATAGTTTGTTAGATTTTAACTGAATTGAGATGAATATTGAGTGTTGACTTGAATTTAGACGTTTCCTTATTATTTGTCTGTTATAAGAAAAAGATGTTGAGATTGAAATTTAAATATGATAAGTTGAATGATGAGTATAAATATATGATTGAGTATGATGAATATGAAATGGGCAAGAGGCTGTGTAGTTCCTATTAAGAGGAAGTTGAATTTCGAATGAAATATTGTATTTGGTAGTTTAGTGTGTATGAATATAGGGATATGGTATAAGGTATTCAAACCTCAATGTGGATTAAAGTTATATAGACTGAGATCAAATGTGACGATAGGTCGATGAAGGTTCTGTCAGTTGTTCTAAAAAGATAGCTAGATGGGACTACTCTGATGTGGTGTTTGCTATGAGTAACGAGGGGATGACGCTGAGGTGAAACAAACTCAGTTAGTCGATCGTGATAAGACTTGTAGTCTTGTTTTTGATACATGGATAGTACTGAGGTGAAACAGACTCAGTTAGTTGGTCACTATAAGAACTGTGGTCCATGTTTTGATACATCAAATGTTAGCATTAGATATCTCGAATTAGATATCTGAGATCCATACAATCTTCCGAAACTCATTTGAGTGTGAATTTACAATGTGTAAAACCTTAAGTAGGCTCTTACACTTAGTGATATGTGTTGCCTTAAATGATATGAATATTTATTGATTTTGCATGTTCTTTCTATCACTAGGTTACCCTACTTTGTTGAATTATGTATGTCTAACGGCTATAGTCGTGTTCTTTACACGTGAGCAAATAATAGGTCAGAAGAAAGATCTTCATTAATGAAGAAGTAGAAGTCATAACTTTTTCTTAGAAGGATGTAAATAAATAGTCTAGTAGGATGTTAATGTCATTTTAATCTTTTAGAAACTATCTTGATTATATATAAAATTAGAATTAAAACTATGCATTTCTATTTGAAATTATATAATTAAGGTAGTATAGTTTGGATGTTATATAATTTAATTAATTCCTAAATATTTTTAATAATTATATATAACTAAAAAAATTTAATGAATTAAAATTTTAATTCCTAGATATTTTTTATTAATTGCAATTTGGTCTTTAATCTTTTTTATTATTTACAATATATACCCTAAATACTTATGATATTTATAGTTTGGCCCTAACTAATTTTTAATATTTATAATTCGCTTCTTGATAAATAATTAGGTTTATTTGATCCTCATTCTCTTGTTGATTTCATCCTTACTAATTAGTGAAAATTCTTATTCTACTCCCCATCTTTTCTAAAAATTCTATTATAGTTCTTTGGTGTAAAATGATTACTTTACTTTTGTATATTTATTTTTCTTTTTAAATTACCAAGATTTTCCTTTCTTCTTAAAATGGCTAAAATACCTCCCCTCTATTATCAACATTTCTTTCAGGTTCTCTAGCTCAAAACATCCCAATGTCATGAAAAATTCATTTACCAACACCAAGAAATCAAAATTAAGACAACAAACTATAATTAACTCAAGATTCAATGAAAAACCTAACTTGATAATTATAGACCTTCATAATCAAAATAAATATTAAAATATATAAATTATTCTATATCTCATTCTAAACAAAATTTTATGGAAAAAAATTTAGTTGTCTTATAAACTTGTTTAGAATTGTTTTTAAGTTCTTAGGATATGAAATGACTATTTTGTTTTTTTTTTTTAATTCCCAATATATTACTTTCTCCCGTCTTTTGACTAAAAACTAATTTTCACCATAACCAATATCTTCTTAAACTCTTCCAAATGTAAAAAAAACAACCAAAATTTCACTACATAATTTTTTCAAAAATAAACTTCAAAATTAAGGCAATGCAAAAAGAGATATAAAAAAGTTTCTTCACTTTTTCCACAATGACTACACATAGATACTTCTTTTTTTTCAAATTGTCATAAATGAGCATCTTATTATGCACTATTCTCCAAAACTTAGTATTTATCCAGGATTTCAAATAAATCTTGAGTATTTACAAGAGATTTGAAATAAATGTCCCAAACATAACTAAGGGTATGAAATATTCCATTAGTTGTATTAATTTACGGAGATTATATTAACCTCTAGTAAATAATCTTCGTTAAATACTAAATTTGTAGTAGTGACGAAGGAATATAGTCCACCTATATATCCTTACTCCTAAGTCACTTTAGGTTTAATTTGTCTAACAAAAATTCTAGCTACCTTTTAAGTGAGGAAATCCTCATTAACACTGATTTTCATTGTTATTAATAATCAACCTATTTAAAGCCTTGAGAAGTCTAGTGACACACTGAAGGAAGATTTGAGAAACACTTCACATACCACCATACATATATTTGACATTTGAAACCAACTTTTACCTCAAATTCTTTTAACGAATCTAAGATCTAATTTATATTAATCTACTCGTAATATTTTAATATTTTATAATCCTAATTTTATTATATTTCCAAAATAATATCATATCAGGTCAAATAAATTTTTTCAATGATTTATAATTTAAGATACTAGAATCCTATTACATGAATTTTTAATCCTATTATCTTCTTACTGAGAAATCCTCTCATAACCTGCAAGATATATGATCATAGTAGTCAAAGAAAGACAACAAAAATCAGGGTAAGCTAGTGATACAAAAGAGCATGCATAATTTTAATAAATTGCACAGAATATTTACTACAATCACAACCAAGTGGAAGAGCTTACCTAAAACTTTACACATAACCAAATTCACATATCACAATCAAGACTAACGCCTTCCGGAAGACCGTATGGATCTTAGACATCTAAGGCTAGCACCTAATGTATCAAAATATGGACTACGGATCTTGTAATGATCGACTAACTGAGTTTGTTTTACCTCAGTGTCATCCATGTATTAGAGCAGGATCACGGATCTTATCACGATAGACTAACTGAGTGTGTTTCACCTCAGTGTCATCTCCTCACTACTTATAGCCAATACTACATTAGGATAGTCCCATCCAACTTCCTCTTCTGAGTAACTGATGGGACTTTCATCGACCTCTCACTATATATGGTCTCAGTCTACATGACCTTGATCCACATTGAGATCTGGATACCTTAGATCATATCCTTAGATCTATACACATTAATCTACCACATAACAAACTCTATTCATAATTATAATAACTCTTTTCAACATACACAGCCTTATGTCATCAAATCATATCATACACATTAATCTACCATATATCACATTTCATTCTTATCATCATAACTCTCTTTAATAAACACGATTTCATGTTCATTATCATTTTCATTATTCAAAATTATATCTCATTCATATTATATTATATTATATTATATTATATTATATTATATTATATATATATATATATTTTTTTTCATGAGTTAAAATTAGCTCAGCACCGAACTAAATAAGAGTTAAAAATTTTAAAGGCAATAATTAATAAATAAGATTTCATGTTACTAATTTTTGTTAATTATTTTATTAGATTGGTAGGTAAAATTTATACATAAAGAATCACTTATCTTATTTATATATAAAATTTTACATAGCTACTAATTACATCCTTTAAAATAATTTCATTTCGTGACATCAAATTTCTTATTTATAATTTTCATAATATATAGTTACTTATGTTCTTAAATAATATATAATTACATAGGAATAAAATTTGTAAGTAAATATTTGTAAATAAATCATTTATCGTTGAATATAAATCGAATGTAAATTTCCTTAAATAACCATACATTTTCTTTTTCTTATAGTATAGATACTTATCAGGTTTAAAAATGAGAATTAAAATTATTATTTAAGTAGATAAAGAAAAAAGGTACATTTTTTTAAATACTAGTACGGGACGTTACTATAATATCCTACCCATATCAAATCATTCTTAGTCACAAAACACTTTCTCTAGAAAGTGTGTGTAATCTGGAAAAAAGCAATTTACAATTTTTAATGGTTTTCGCTTCCCTTGTTTTTCAACATAATCATGAATCAACCTACATGTGGAATTGAAAACATGAAGCTTAACAAACCCAAATAGATAGAACTGAGTACTTTATTAATTTATCTTCTTCCGCCAATGGCTTCTTCACGGTAATTAAACAATAGATCCGTGGCTACACTTCCCTCCCACTAACTCCCAGTGTTATCCATTTTCGCAAGAAATATCAACCATTATCCTCAGTGGAGGAAGCCCTTTTGGACGTGTGGAATTCGTGTACACAAAGCAATAATACACTTCTGTTGAAGCTGGTCAGTAATATATATATTACTCCAAAACTTATCGCTCATTCCCCATTCTGTGTCAAATCCGAGTACAAAGCTTTTCACGTTGTTTATAGTTCAACAATGGGTTCTGAAAAACAAGAGAACATTGGCAACAAGAAAGGCATTAGGGTTACCTCGTCAGTTTCATCTAGAAGAAGATTGCAAAGGAAGATAACTATGAAGTGCTGTCGTTGTGCTCTGCAATATCCAAACCTTGTGGATAGGTTTGTGCTTTTCTTCATAATCCTTTAGTTTATTTATATCTATGCACTCCATCAATGATCCTAGTAGATGCCTTATACATGACAAATTTTATCCCTTCATAAACTCTAAGTTTAACTAATCTTCACAGAACCTTGTGTTATGTATGTTGCATCATTTTTCCTTCTTTAACGTTATACACACACACAAAGATTCATTAGATTCGTCGTTTTTGTATTTCCTTGAGCTTTCAGAAAATTTAATGTGACCTAACTCAAGTTTGTGATTGTCTGTTTGATGGAAGTGAAGAGAACACGATTTCACGTCGTCAATGGCTATTCACGCGGTGTTCATATTCCTGAACCCACTAATGGTTGACCTGCTGCAAGTGCAGTATCAGACGAAAACGACGTCGCCTTTCGAGACGCACGCTCCAAAGATGTGGATCTTCTTCGTGGCAACGTGTGTCCACTGCTTAGGCCTTGCCTTGGAAATAAAATTTCAGAGTTTCTGCAAAGTTTTGAGCAACATGGTTCTGTTCTCGGGAGCTCTTTCATCCATGTCTCTTGCTTCGGTGTTTCTCCCACACCGGGTGGGGTGGATCTGCCTTAGCTTATGGACCATTTTGCCATTTTCACTTGGGTTTCCATTCGTTATTTCATTTTTCAAAACACTTTACTTCAAACTTACACATGCAATGGCCTTTGTAGCAAAGAAACCTGCAGAGTTAGTTAAATGTATCACCCCACAGAAGATTTTCCTTCCCCATTAAAAGTGGTAAGGTGATATAATACTTATCAAAACCAAATAATAATTAACACTATCAAAAATCTTCCACGTCCACAAAAAGGATATTATTTTTCATATATCTTATTTCATATTAATTTTTCATGGTCGAATAAAATTTAAAATATATTAAATTTTTTTAAGTTTTACAATACGGAATATAACCTAAATAGAATCACAATAACATAGTATTCCATCTTTAATACTTTTCGTATACAAATTAGTTTAAAAATTTAAATTGTATTCTATCTTTAATACTTTTCATATACAAATTAATTTAAACAATTTAAAATATATAGAATATAAAACACATATAAATGAAATTAAAATTAAGAAATAAGATTGAAATTAAATTTATAAAAAATAAAATTAAAATATTAATTTACACATTTAGATGTATGAAAGAAATGAAATATTATATAATTTGAAATATATCAGTCCAATTTTGAAAAAATTAATTAGAAATAAAATTAAATGAATATTTAATCTAATTTACAATTAGATATCAAATTAAATTTAAATTTAAATTTAAATTGATTTTTCAAATGTAATAAAACAAATAATATTTTACAAATTAAAAAAATAGGATTAATTTATATAAATTTTAATTTCATAATACATATTTAAATTTATAAATGGAAAGAAAAATATTAACTTTTTATATAAATGTATTTTAAGTGGGGAAAATAAAAAAAATAATAAAACGAAAATGTAAAAAGAAATTGGAAAAGAGAAAAAAAAAAAGAGAATCTAAAAAGATAAAATTCAAAATAAAAATTAACTATGTTTCAATATGAAAAATTATTTTAAAATCATCTAAACTTATATATTTTTAGAATTTAAAATATATATTTATATATTTTAAAAGATAAAAATAAATATGCCTAATAATAGATAAAAATTGAGCTTATAAATTTGAATATAAAATATAATATTGTATGAAAAAAATTTAATATTTTTTTTTATATTTTAAAAATTTTAAAAGATTAGTTTCAAACACTAAATCTAACTTCTAAATATATACATTAAAGTCATCAAAATATAAAATTTAATTAAACAAAAATCAATCTAAAAGATATTTATAAAAAAAAATTATGATAAAATAAAAAATAAATATTATTTTGAAAAAAATTGCCAAAACGTTGAACTTACATGTTTATCAAATTTGTTAACTTGAAAAAAAGTTTTGATTTTTTTAAAAGAGTAAATATAGAAACAACTAAATAACTTAAGTTGCCTCTTTCAATTTCCTTATTGAAGAGTGGTTTACTCGTCTTGTACTTTGAATTTTGTAATTCATTTTTTTCTTTTACAAGATAACTTTGTAATATTATGCTAAAAACAAAATAGAAGAAAAAAAGAAGGAATTTTCTTTTTATAAGTGAAAATTAATTTTTAATTAAATTAAAACAGAATAAAATTTCTGAAAATAATTTATACATAAATTAATTTTAATGTCTAAAAAAAGAATTCATTTTTATCTCTTTGATAAATCTTTTATGAATAAGTCAATTCAAATAAGAAATTATTTGAAGCGATTTGGTTAACTTTTCTTATAAAGTTTTCCTCATTAATTACTTTTGAAAGTTTGTGATGTTAACTGCTTGATGAGTCAATGTGGTCCCAAATCATGCTTATATATGTAAATTTTTGTGCCTTCGAATGCCACTATATTATATTAAACTTTGACTTATGAATGAGAAATATAATAATTCCTATTACGCGTCTTAATAAGAAGCTGCTTTAGAAATAGTTATTATCGTAGTTACGTTATTTTAAACCAATTTACATAATTTAATTATATTTTTAGTTACTATATTAGCTGCTTAAGAGTATAAATTCCTCAGTTGTGGTTCAATTTCTAGACATAAAACCTATTCGCATGTGATTTTCTATGTTTGTAAAATTTAACTGTGCAAGTTCTTAATTTGGTATTCGAGTTTTGAAGATAAAATGAAAACATGGTATTTAGTATTTAAAGACCTTGAACAGCGATGGACAGTGATATTTATATTGCATAATTAAATAAAATATCTTTGTAAGGCATATGAAGAGGTTTGTGATCTTTTACCTAATCGCTAATCATGTTTCTGGGATTAATTTCTGTCATTTGGTGCTAATTCAGAACAATTACGTTGACTTAAATGGATTTTATATATTTTTTTTTTTATCATGACGACGTGTAGACTCACTTAATCAACATCTGGAACAAGTTTTTGTCTCCAAATAAATGTAAATGGTCATTCTCTCATGGCAATTTCGTTGAAAAGAAATTTTTTATAATTATATAAGCGTTTATTTATATATATATATATATATATAAATAAATAGTTAGTGTGATTTTAATAATTCAATTCTTATCTTTTTAAATATTCGAAAATATTGGATAAAAGAGTGTGAAGAATAAATTAATTTTTCATCAAATTTCAATTTTAAGAAAACTTAATTAGAGATAAAGAAAATTAATTAAGTAAAATTATTTTTGATTAATTGGATGTTTATGTATGTTGAGATGTTTTGTTTTTATGTGAAATTAATGAGAATTATATGATTAGATGTGAAAGTATATATAATTTAAAGATACGATTTTTTTTTGTAATTAAAAATTAAATTATTAAGAAATTTATTCGTTTTAAAATTACGAATCCTTTTAATATATTTTTATTACGAATTAGAAAAAGTGTCATTAATAAAAAATTTAGCTTTAGATATTTTTTATTTTACACAAAAATAATTTTTATAACATAAGATATGTATTTTTGAGTGAACGAAATGTTTTTAAAATTATTTTTACTTCAACGAAAATATACTACGTTCTAAATCAAATTAAAAAAATTTATATATATAAATTATAATAAAAAATATGAGATACATGTTATATAATTAAATTATTGATTATAATTATAAAAGTGGAACAACTTTGTTGTTAATTAAAAAAAAATCTTATAAATAGTTATTAATATTAATTTAAACATACAATTAATTATAATTTTATTATTATAAAAATAAATAATTATAAATAATAAATATTAATAAATAAAATTATTAATAATAATTAAAATTATGAAAAAAATATTCATTTCAAAATAAAATAAAATAAATTTATTTTTCATATTTATTCTTTATTTTCTTATAATATAATGATTTAAAATAATAATTTATCTTAATTATTAAATTAACAAAATAATTTTTATTCTTAAAATAAATGAATTTAACCTCAAATGATTTTACATTCAACTTATTTTTTTTATCATTCTTCCTTATTTTTACTTTTTTCTCTTTTTCATTTCTATTTCAGTTTTGAATGACACCATCCAAAGCAATAAATATCAGTCTTATCAAATCATGGGGCCTCAATCATCCCTCGAAGACTGACAAAAGAAAAATTATCCCACAGGATTTGCACCATTGACTTATGATTTTCACTGTAAAACAATGACAGTGTCGTAATCTTTGACCAAATTTTAATATCTCAGTAGGTATAGGATTAATAAATTTTGACATATTAAGTATTTAGCAATCTGAATACATTTAATTAGTGAATTGTGTAAAGAGTTAACCTTTAAATTAAAATAAAAACTTTCAGATAAAACTCACTATATAAAAGAACGATTAAGATAGTGTAAATAGTAGTGAATTTGAAATATGTTATTGTTCATTATCACATATTTATTATATAATTGAATATTTATTTGAGTATTGAAATATTTTCATAAATATCTTAAACATTTGTGAATGATTTATATGCAAAATAAAAATAAAAATATATTTCCATTTGATAAGTCTAATTAGTAAAATAAAAATGGAAAAGTTTGATCCGGAAGAATAAAGTTAATCTTAGTAAGAATATTTAGTATTCACTATAGACTAGTTTCAACTAATTAAAACTATAGTTCTTATTATGGATATGAGAAGTCATGAAAGACCTCAATCCACTATGAATGGAAAACAAGAGAGAGAATTGTCATTGTTAATAGAGTTAAGAAAAAAGTTGGATGATTTTAAAAAGATAGTACTAAAGAGATGGATGTGTTGTGACAAGAAATTGTATGAATGAAAAAGAAGTTAGAGAAAAATGAGTATATCTCTTCATAATATGAACTCCAACCATCAAAAGTAACCATAGAAATATCGATAGGTTCCCAACTATCCATGAACTTGTTTCCTTCCAACATGTAGGGGGCGAGTAACCAAAGAGCCAACACTTATCGCACAACGGTGTTGGCTTTGTAAGGGCTGGGAGGGTCAAACCAACAACTTTTTATGGATTGCATTTACATGTTGTATTGAAGAACCTTACTATAGATCGATATGATGGTACAATAAATCTCAATGAACATTTAGATGTATATGTTATATAGATAGATGATGTCATATTCTATAAAGTGTTTTTGACTTCTTTAAAGAGGGAAATACTTAATTAGTTTACCTAACTCCTCATTTTTTATAATTTATTTTGACATTTTGATAACCTAATTTGAAACATAATTTGTAACTAGACATCCCTATCATCTATCATCCATTGCATTGGTCAATATCAAAGATAAGAGTGGGGGAAATCCTTAAGGACCTTCATGAAGAGATACAGTAAGGTCACGTTAAATACCAGAAATCTCAACTCTAAGATTGCCTTGCATCATATGCTGGTAGCATTATGATCAAGACCTTTTGGTTGATAGTCTGTGAACAAAACCTATGTATATTTGGATGAGTTGAGAAATTGTGACTCAAAGTTTATGCAATTAGAGGAATTGTAGGGGTTTCGTGTTCAAGCTTGGGGAGAGCCACAACAAAAGAAGTTTTGAGAAGGGTAGAGGAAAGAAAGACCACTATACAACGAAGTTGAGGAATTTGAGAGGTTCTTGGTTCGCACACTATACACCTTTAATTGTTAGTAGAAGTCAAGTACTTGAAGAAGCTCTCAACATTGATTTTATTCAAATTCTTTGGAAGGTTCCTTCCCTTCTAAATGCAAATCATAGCAAGCATTATCGCTATCATTGCAAATCTAGGCATTCCACTAAAGAGTGCATGACCTTGAAAGATAAGTTTGAAGAACTCATGTAAGTGAGACATTTGCAAAGATTTGTGAGAAGGAAGGAAGGATGTGACATAGGCTTCAGGGGAGGAAGAAAAATAGGATTGGAAAATCGACATGATAATCAAGAACCCCCACAACGGGAACATGCCAATAGGGAAGCTGGAGAGAGAGAGAGAAGGAGATGGGTGAAACCAGCATTGTGAAGAGTTATAAACATCATTGTGGGAGGATTTACAGGAAGAGGGACATCCAATTTCACATGAAAAGGCACCATAACTATATAAAGTATGTTAATAGCACCTTTAATGAGAGGTCAAGAAAAAAAAATGTCACCAATTATCTTCACAAATGCTAATTTTAAGAGCATAAATTTGCAACAAGATGACCCATGATGATTATAGTAGAAGTAGCAAATTTTATAGTCATGAAAATCCTAGTACATCAAGGAATTTTGGGCACATATCGTATTGGAAAATATTTGAAAGGCTTGAATTGTCGGATGATTCAATTCAACCTTATGATAACCAGATTATGGTTTTAACGAGAAATATTACATACGTAGAGATATATTATTGACCTTTATATGAAGTTTGGGAAAGGTAGTGCCTACTATTACACGGTAAAAGTGCGATATCTAATAGTTGAGGTACACACACTTTATAACATACTATTAGGATGACCATCTCTTAATGAGCTTGGACCAATTGTGTCAAAATCCTAGTTGGCTATGAAGTTTCCGTCTATAATAGGGGTTATTTTCACTATGCATGGTGACTAGAAAGTGGCTCGTGAGTAATATAATGCAAGCTTGAAGGTAATGTAGAGTAAGGAGAAAAACAAGGAGTAGAGTAGGAAAGGTAAAATTGTTGCAATGACTTGTTTTTGGACACATGAATAAACAATAATATATAATTATAACCTTACGAAAAAATAATACTTTTCAACCTATGTGGTAAAAATAAATGCACATAACTTGATACAACTTTATAAGAAGATAAGATGTTGTCAATTTAATTCTAATTTGTTTACATGAACGACAATAGATATATTAAGAAAAGACTCGAAGGTGATAATAAATAGGTAATTGACCTACAAACAAGTTGGGTTGGTCTCCTAGAAAAAGAGGAAAATAAAAAAGAAAAAGAGAAAAGAAACATGAGAAGAGATGACAAATCTCCTAGAAAAAGAGGAAAATAAAAAAGAAAAAGAGAAAAGAAACATGAGAAGAGATGACAAATCTCCTAGAAAAAGAGGAAAATAAAAAAGAAAAAAAGAAAAGAAACATGAGAAGAGATGACAAAACTGTTAGAAGTAAAATTTATTTGAGAAGTATAATATATAATGTGGTTAACAAATGTGATGCTTGTAAACAAGTCAAAGTGATAAATAGTGGACGTGTATAGATTATGCGACAAAAAAAATATAATTATTCTAAAAAAAATAACAAGATCATTAACCGTGACACATACCATAAAATATTACAAATTCTTGATTCTCTGGATATAATTAAATATCACTACTAGAAAATTACAAATTTACATCTGTTAAAATAGGTTATTTACATCGGTTCTGGAACCAATGTAAATAAAGCTGATGTAAATGTGGGGCAGCAAATTTACATCGGTTCTAAAATAACCGATGTAAATGTGGCAGAAAATTTACATCGGTTCTCAAATAACCGATGTAAATTTGCCTCTCCACCAAAAACCGGTCCAGGTCCTCGATCACCACCACCAATTTCGAAATCGTATTTCAGAGTGAGAATCACTGTTTTGAATGGTGTATTTGCATTCACTAAGGGTGTTAAAATAAAATTATACGTCGAACAACTGAAATTACAGCCTGGGCATCTGTTTTCAAGTATAAAATAACTTGAATATCATCATTCTTCCGTGACTGTTGCTGCCTGAGAGGAATAATCATGCCGCAATTTTTGTGAGAGTTGGTATAAGCTTGTCCCTGCCATTGCAATGTTTTGGGCCCAGCAGGGTGATTTCATAAAGCTTGAAGCTTTGCAGCCGCCATGAATTGAATCTTTTTTTTCCCTTCTGAAAGCGAAACGCAGATCCACATAAGAGGCAAATATATGATATCTATGGCACGGAAGGGTTAACTTCACGATCTGACGGTTGTCGATGGAGAACGCCACGGAAAGGACATCCTTGGTGTGTCCAACAAAGCGGCGGGTGCGCGCATGGTGCTGCGGTGTGTGCGCCGTGACAACGTCGGTGTGTGCGCGCATGGTGTTGTGGAGAACTAAACCCTCTGTCATTTTTATCTCACAAGAACAAAAACACAGAGAAATGAGATAACTAGGGTTTTTTCCTTACTCTGTGAGAGGTTTTTGGAACCAATTTTAAAAAAATTCTAATAAATTTACATCGGTTCTTATGCGATCAGCTTTTTTTTTATTTACAAAAATGTCACCGTGTTTATATTTACATCGGTTAACGTAATAACCGATGTAAAATGACAATTTTCTAGTAGTGTATGAATGTATCTAAGTAATATCCAGAAAAAACAAAGACAGCTTTCATTTCTAATTCAGCAAAAACTAAAAGCAGAAAAATTTGGATTAAAGAGTCAAGCTAATCTCAGTGAGAAAATAAGCATTCAGATTGAATCAGGAATCAGGTTGGTCTGCATTAGTCTATAATCGTGGTTAATCCTCTAACTCTTCCACCTACATTTCTGCAACAATTAATCAAAGCATGCATCGTTGTTCTACTTTAGTGTCGTTAGGTATTGAAGGTTGGAGTGAAAGGGACTGAAAAGTGCTTCTGCATGTGCCACACACATGCTCAACCAAACCAAAAAGTTTACAGCTGAGATGACTTGGTGGAGAATTTAATTAATTTCTATTTTTATAACATGCTTTTCTTCATCAGGTCAGAGCTATGTGTTTATTTAGTACTCCACTGTTTTTAAATCTGCTACCTATAAAATTTGATCTATTAACACTATTGATAAGTAGTAGGAGATCTACCTATAATTTTTTCAAAAGGGTTGGAAACATCATTGAAGCATAATATATGATCAAGTTGATAATGCAAATATATAGGTGTTAATACTTCTGTGATACATGCTACTTAGGTTTATTATATTTTTTTATTATAACAATAACTCGTCCAAAATTATATTTTATAACCCTGACTTTTTACGTATTTAAATTAATTTATAAGTTAAGCTACAAACAATTAAATTAAAACATATTAAACATTTGTTATTAAATTTTATTACTTAAAAAGTTGTTCATAACTATAATATATATTACTAATCATATTTGTATCATTAAACTAATACTAATATATATTATCATTTCACAAAATATTTCCTTAAATTCTAAAGCTCTTGCTCCATATGACTCTTGTAGTTTTTCTACTCATTTGTTCGCAGCAAAAATCTGCAAAATTTTGGGAGATACAAAATTTTACTGGATTATGAATCCAAGGTAAATTTAGGGACATACATAGAACTTTTCTTTAACTCTTTTATGCTCTCTAAGGCCTATAAAAGTTTAAATAGAAACTTTATAGCAGTTGTTAAAGGAAATGAATCTTTAAAGAAATAAACGATCTCTAGATATGTAGGCTCTTTAATAAAGGAACAATTTGAAGAAGTTGAAAAACTTTAAGCTGAGATTGCAGTTCTGAGGAAGAGTTCTGTCCAAATTTATCGAAGCATTTGCAAATTTTACAAATTTTTCCTAACACAGTTCTTTTAATTAAATATACATAAATAAAACGTAATTTTAAATATTTATTTTCTCCATCAAATCAAATCAAATAAATTTAAATTATTATATATATTAATTTTTTTTAATATATTTTAATATTTTGATGAAATTTTATATAATTTTTTAATTAATATGATATATAAAATAATATTAATAATTATACATAATTTTTTTTTAATATTTTATAATAAATTAAAATAATGTGAAATATAATATTATAGATTTTTATATAAGCATATTTAGAGAAAATAATTAATTAAAATATTTACTATATTTAATTTTTTTTATAATAAAATGGTAATATAAAATAATATATGCGATCATATATATTTAAATTAATTTAAATATATAAAATAATATAATATTTTTTATTATTTTTATTATATATATATATATATATATATATATATATATATCCTATAGTCTCTAACAAGGTGTCCTGATTTGTCATATACATAACACTTCACATACATAATACTTTCTATTGTTCGTCATATGGTCCTGACTCTGACTCTAGTGGTGACATTCCTCACATTTAAAACAAGTGATTGGCCTCTACTGCTATGGTTGCTACTGGGATTTTAGAGTGCTTCCATTGGACTATTACGGACAAGCATAAGACTTCCAGTATTCTTCCCTAATCTTTCCATTAAAGGATCCTCCTCCATGAGTCTTGATCATCCTACTAGAACCCTCCTTTAGTCGCTTAACAGTCTTGACCTTCTCGACCAACATAGCAAAATGCCTAATATACATGGGAACCTCTTTTCAACTCATGACGAAATTCCTCTTTAAATTTCTTACATTTTCAAGCTTCAGATTACACCTGAAATTTAAGGTAGTTTGGAGAATTCTTGATGGGTTCCTTGTTGTTTCTTGGCTTGTAGAAGCTTTTAGGCTAGGTAAGGTTGGTTCTTAGAGAAAAAAATGGTGTTTTGAGGTGGTTCTTTAGTGAGTTTGGTGTAGATCATGTAAGTAGGAAATGGAGGAGATTTCTTGAATCTTGACTATGGTTCAGTTGGTTTAATAGATGATGGTTATGAGCTAAGCTAAGGTAAGTAAAGAGTGTTGATTGATTCTTTGATTGGTTCTAAAAAGGTGTAGGTAAAGATGAAAGATTAGATTGATGAGGGAGAGAGATTTGCTAGGTTTATGGAACCTTTCAAGGTTACAAACAAAGAATAAGAACGAAAAGAATGAAATGAACCGCATAATTAAAATCCTCTTCAAAGAAGTTGGGATTGAACTTTATTGAATTCATCACTTGGAATCCTTTTCAAGATAAATTAAGAATTGGGTGAAGTTGGTCATCCTCACAAGATAAGAATACACACATAAATGAAAAAAAAAAAAATAACACTCTTCTAAAATGCTTTAAAGCCAATTCATTCACAAATCAAATCAAAGTTATGTATAAAGGGGCACTTAACTCCTTTTATAAACTTCAAGGAAGCCAAGGTTGTGCATACACAAGCCATATAGGGTTTGGAGTTTCTATCTAGCTTATTTCAAGCTTAACTAGTTTATTTCCTATACCAAATAAGGCCACTTCTATCTAAACAAATAGAGTTTAACTTTAACTAATACCAAAACAAGTATACAAAATATTTTTTTATATTATTTTTAAAAGTCTTCATGTTTAAGTTAGTTTAGTGTAACTACTTCTCAATCTTCCTTACCTTACTTCTAGTCATCACTTACTTAGAAGATCTCTTGATCTCTTGGACTCTTCTCTCCCTTTCCTAGTTCTTAGCTATGTTCCTAGTTAAGAATCTTTTTTGTGTTGATTCTCCTTAGTTCATCTCCTTTTTTTGTGTTGATTCTCCTTAGTTCATCTCCTTTTCACTGTCAAAAGAAATATTTCTTTTAGAAAAATGATTTAAAATGTGAAATGAATATTTTAAAAATATTTTAGAATATTATTCTAGAAAATTTATTTAGAAGAAATATTTAACTCATGTATTTTAAAATTAGAAAATTTATTCTTCTATAAAAAAGATTTATAAACTATTTTCTTCCATTTTCTTCTTAACTCTTTCATTATTTCCCTTGTTGTCCTTTCTTCTTATGTTCTTATTTTGTCATTGAATCACAAAGATTGATAAGAAGTTATAGAAACTTGATGAGTATTTTATAAATATTCATTAGTATGATAAACCAAATACATTTAACAAATAAGAATCACTTGATCAACCAATCCCCATTGTGCCAATTCCAATTCAAGCTGATTCTAAAGAAGATATGAAGGAATTAAAAAGATAAAATTAACAACTAAAACATCACCCTATAAACAACAATATAGAAAATATTCAAGAAAAAATAAGAATCAAATCATCATTTCAATAAAAACCAAATCATCATTTCAATAATAAGCTAAAAAATCTCATATCTAAGAATATTAGTAAATGATTCTTTGTTAGTCAAGTCAAAATTTAAACCAAGGTCATGCAAGATGAGCTTGACTAGTTTCATAAGAACAAGATGTGGAAACTTGTTCAATACTCTAAAGATAAGTCAATCTCATAAATCATAAATTTGTTATGGAATAAATGCACATTACTCTTTTGTAAAACATTGAAATGAATATTCTATGCTAATTGAAATATATGTTAATAATATTATATTTAGATCCATTAAAAATATTATTTATGGAAATCTTTCATAACTTATTTAGGCTGAATTTATAATGAGTCTGGTCGATGAAGTAAAATTCTTATTGTGATATCCTTTTTAATTAATCATTTAATAAAATAAAAATTATAAATTTCTTTTTTTCAAAATCATCTCAATATTTCTTTACTAATTTTGTATAGTGAAAAAATAAATTATATTTTTTTAGAAGAACTTTGTTATTTCTCTTTTATAAAATATATATCTCATTCACAAATATTTAAGTTATGTTTAGAACCTAAACATAATTTTTACCATCAAATAAACTCATGCATTCATAAAGAAATAACACTACAAGAATAAGCTTATTTATCAATGAAATATTTTTTATAGAATTTTTTTTGTGGAAAAAAAGTTATTTATTTATTAAATATTTTACACAGATTTATTTTTATGAAAATTTTTCATAAATTTATTTGTGGGAAATTTTTCATAAATTTATTTATGAAAAAAATTATTATTAATTTGTTTGTGGAAAATTTTCTATGAATTTTTTTGTGAAAAATAAGTCTTACTAGTCTTACCAATAAAAATTATATGATGAGTCACTACATAGACTCATTAATAATAAAGTACTAATAATTACTTACATCCGTATAAATTTAATAAAAAATTATTCTAATTATTATCATATCTTAATTAAGTTTGATAATATTTATTGTTTTCGAGATCCATTTGAAGGATCTTTCTCTATTTCTAATGAGTTTTCAAAAATCTCCTTCTTTCACTGTTAAAAAAATATTAACTACGATAAAAATTTGTAAATAATACTAAAAATTTATGAATAATTTATTTTTACTAATAGATTTGACATAATCAAATATTTCGTAAGTAATATACTCATAGATAATTTATCTACTATTTTTTATATATAAGTAATGTTTTCCATAATAATTAACTACAAATCCAAAATTATAGATAAATTACTTGCTCATTTATATTTATAAATATGAGATAAATTTTCAATTTTTTATATTAATTTTTTAATTTACATTATTAATGATGATAATATAACTAGATTTATTGATATTATGGTGATTATATTACATGTTTTTTTTTTTACAAAATAATGTACTTTTCATTTTTATTTTTTTTAGAAAATCCAAACTAATATAAAACAATTAAAATATTGGCTTAGATTTATTTTCCCCTAAATTTGATTCAAAATTAGTCATCAACACTTTAACCACATTACGGACTTGTTAGAAATTCTATGATAGGTAAAAGAAAATATACAACATTCATCTTAATATGTTGAAATAGGATTTATTCTATCAGTTAATGAAAAATCTTTAAAAACATGAGAAGCCCTTAAAACCTAAAAGAGATAAAAAAATAAAAGTCACAAATAGGTTTACAAGATTCCTATCAAACAAGACAAACTTTCATGTCAATTTGTTTATGTCTTTTTCTAAGTAAAACTCTAATGCAAGTTGAAAGAAGAAAATAACAATCTATTTCATCACTAAATCACTTCACAAGTCGGAAAAATGATATAAAGTAATGGAAATATATAAAAATTATAATAGTATTTAATAAAGTTCTCTATAAATTATAAAAGATCCATTAATATTAAAAAAAGTAAAAATTAAATGAATTGGTTTTTATGAATATTCACTTTCTTTCTTTTATCTATTATCACATTTTTTTAAGTCAATCACAGTCCTTTTTCTCTTCATTAAAGAGTGATATATATATATATATATATATATATATATATATATATATTAATACATCAAAGGAAATATTAGTACTCGATAACTTTGTTTGCCAAAATTTTTTTTCTGATAAATTTCTAATTGAGCTAATACACGAATCTTCATCTATAATACTACCAAATAATTAAGATTATAATTTTAAATTTATTATTCAAACTCAATAATAATAATAATAAATAAATCTTTTTATATATTAAATTATTATTATGTAAATTCATTAAAATTTAAACTACAAAATCTTATTTATAAAATTCTTTTAAAAATATTTTATAAATCATAATTGATATAGCTTTTAAAATCTAAAAAAAATTATTAAAATAATCTTTTGAAATTTTAATATAATATATCTTATTATTTTTCTAAAGAATATACAAATTGACATTTTACATATTTTATTATATTTTAATGTATGATTCTCCTAATTTTTCTTAAATATATCTTGTATAATTGGTTAATTCTATTTTTTCTCTTTTTAATTCATTAAAAATGTATTAGTTAAGATACTAGAATTAATATAATTTTCATAATTTGAACATTATACATTAAAAAAACTTCATATTATTTAGGATTTAATGTCAATGATAATATATTAATAATCTTATTCCTTACATTCATCAAGATATCTTTTAAGAATAAAATTATGTGAAAATCTAAAGTAAATAATATGTCAAACACAATGATTCATCCTAATAATATTGTCTTAATAGATTTGAGGTTGAAACATTGGCCTAAGACACACTGAAGGATGAGGAAACTAGGTGCATGTATGATGACTATTTCAATAATCTAAACTTCTTCCTTTAAAATATTACTATCTATAGAGACATTGATACTTTCTTTAGCAATAAAATTGTTCCTGGTAGACCTAATCTCCTTATTAGTCAAAAGAGTATTACCCTAGAGGTAGAAGAAGACATTGCAATAAGAAAAATAATAAAAGAGACACAAAGGAGAAGAAAAACTAACAAATGTAAAAAAAAAAATGGATGTGAACATAAAAAAAAATGACAACAATTGATAAAAAATGAAAAAGTATGAAAATTAAACGACACACATCTTATTTATATGTGTGTTAGAGAAAAAGTTTTTCACCTAAACCTCATATTTTTACCTACTTAAATTTGAGACACGATTTTTTATGTCATTCTTGGGAAGCAAATAATGACTATTTAAAAAATATATTGTTACGAGCATAATGAGCTCAATAAAAAAATAATTATTGAAACTCAATATTATTAAGTGATATAACTAAACAAAAATTGATTCATATATATAAATTATGAATCATGAGTATGAATATACATAATACGAAAATGTGGAATATATCTACATGACAAATCTTTTTGAAAATTTATATCATTCGGTTATGTTCTATACTTATTAAAACTTATTTAATATCATTCATCTTCGAAACATGATAATTTAATTTATTTAAATTATTTATCTATTTTATAATATATATTCAAATTTATAACTTAAGATAAATATTCTCGTATGTATAAAAGTACCATATAACTTAGAAATGATGTTTAAAGATAATAATAATATAAGAACTATAAAAAAAATTTAAAAATAAATAATTAAATAATTTTTTTTATACCAATAAAATGAGAAGTCTAAAAAATATAAAATATAATAAGATATTAATATAAAAATTAAATTATTTTTAATTAATAAATATATAATATTATGTAATAAATAATAATTAATTTATGGATTTTTTTAATCGTGATGGATTCATATTTAAATTTAAAATAAATAATATTTCAAATATTATATATATATATATATATATAATATTACAATTATACCTTATTAATAATAGTAATCTTTCAATCTGACAACATATAATAATTAAAAAGAAGTATTTCGTGTAGCGCAAGAAAAATCAATATATCCAGAAAGGAGGAAGAATTTGCCCTTCATTTTCTTTCTCCGATTGCATCACGTCACGCCCTTCACAATTCTCATGTTCAAGTTTCCTTCATCTTCCAATATTTCTTGATTCCTTATTGGCTTTCAGTTTCTTGATTCCTTATTGGCTTTCAATTTCTTGATTCCTTATTGGCTTTCAATTTCTTGATTCCTTATTGGCTTTCAGTTTCTTGATTCCTTATTGGCTTTCAGTTTCTTGATTCCTTATTGGCTTTCAATTTCTTAACCAAACAAACGGCGATGAGTGACGATCCCATTGTATAGCGGTTAATTAGAATTTGATGCATGTTGGTTAGGGAATTGATATTAGGATGTCGAATTTGTACGGGGATTATAGCCAAAAGATTGATTACGTGTTCAAGGTGGTGTTGATTGGGGACTCCGCAGTTGGCAAAACTCAACTTCTTGCACGCTTTGCCAGGAACGAATTCAGCCTCGATTCCAAGGCAACCATTGGGGTTGAGTTTCAGACTAAAACACTCATCATTGATAATAAGACCGTCAAGTCTCAGATTTGGGACACCGCTGGCCAAGAAAGGTATATATTTAACTTTTGCCAACAAAATTAATTTACCCATTCTTTATTTTTTATGGAAATGGGTGAATTGGATCAATTTATAATTCCAGAAAGCATATATGGTATTATATTATTTTCTAGGTTATGATCATCGATATCGTATAATACAGGAATAGTCCCAAGATGGAAGAAAGGTTAAGTTCAATTTAATGATGTTTGTTGGATAAGGAAAACTGGTAAGGAATATCATCAGGTCAATTCAGTTTTTGAAAACTCATCTAAACAAAGTCTAGTTATACAGTTATTTCTGTGAAAAAGTCTAAAGAAAGGCCATTTTTTGCATCACGTATGTGGAACTTAACCTCTGCTAGTGGTTGTTTAGGAATGGCATATACATTCAAAATTAATGGCGCTAACTTTTTTATGTAAGCTTGGATATATTAATTACCATCTAATGAAGGGTGTAGAAATTTTTCGTGCAGACAATTTGCTGATTAGAATATGCATTTTTATCGTCATTGCTAGAAGTACCTTTTCTAGTCGATCTAGTAGTTGTTCAACAATATTTTTTGTTTGAATAATTAAGACAATATTTTTCAACCATCTTACCTTTCTCAATCCTACTTATCAACTGATGAAGCCTCATCCATGTTATTAGTCTAACAATAGATGAAAGAATCATATCGTAAAAGTTCTGGAATTCCATTGAGGGCAATTGAGAGTCGGGACTCAATGGAATCGCATACTTCTCAAGATTGAATCTAGCATCTCATCACAAATTTGTAAAGTTTGGTGTTACCAGCTGCATCACATGTTTGTAATTGAGAAACATGATAGAAGTCTCTGATATCAAATACCAAAAACTCTAGAGAACCACACCACAAAAGTATGATAATTAGAAAGTCTAAGACCTTATAAACCCCACACTAAAATCTCATATGTTTGATACGGGTTCAAGACCATACCTTGCAAGTGTATTCTAACTCCCACACTATGATGCATTAAAAATAACTACGGTGCACACATACTCCCAATATGGACTCAAGTATGATTTTTAAGATCAAATCAAACTAGTTTTTGAACTTTATACCATGAAAACTAATGGAAAATACCAAAATTAAATTTTTATTTAATGAAAAGTAGGAACGATTGTGGCTGAATCTCATATTTTAAATCATCTTTTATTTTGCTATAAAGAAATGTTAGTTTTTTTAAAAAGAAAAAAGAAATGGCTTGCTCGATTTATAGTATTGTATTGCCTTCTTGAATAGATTAATAGAATTATTAGCTGGATCTTGCATTGATGTTGATCTCATATTCTTCTAACTCTTCCTAGTATGTTTTGTTGATAGTGTTTTTTTTTTGTCATGGGAATTGTTGGGGAAAAAATCTCCCTTAAGGGTAAAATACACGAGACACACAAAAACATTATAAATAAAAAAAAGCAAAAGAAATGAATTTACGTGGTTCAACCATTTTTATCTCGTTCAAAAAACATTATAATGAGATTGTTCAAGAATCAAAATGTACTAACATGAAAGAAAAATCATGACTTTCTACCTGTTTGAATTGCATTAATGTTAGAAAATGTGGATTGATTTCGTATCAGTACGTAACTGAAGTGTTCCCCTGACTCTATTGGTTTGGCTTGCTTACATGTTTTGCTTTTACATCTTCCTTGAATTCCACCAGAATGGTATAATTTCATGTTTCGTTTAACCCATATGCAATAAACTTCCAAATTTGAAGCTTTTATTTGGTATTTAATCTAGTCTGTGAAAATTCTCTTCTCTTTCTCTCTTTCAGGTACAGGGCAGTTACAAGTGCATACTATCGAGGTGCTGTAGGGGCAATGTTAGTTTATGACATGACTAAGCGTCAATCGTTTGACCACATGGTAAGGTGGTTAGAAGAGTTGCGAGGCCATGCTGACCATAATATTGTCATCATGCTAATTGGGAACAAGTGTGATTTGGGAAACCTTAGAGCAGTGCCAATGGAAGATGCAGAGGAGTTTGCACAAAGAGAGAACCTATTCTTTATGGAGACATCAGCACTTGAGTCCACTAATGTTGAAACATGCTTTTTGACCATTCTAACAGAGATATACCGGATTCATGCCAAAAAATCACTCTCTGCGAATGACGATGATAGTGGGGGTTCAGGGCTTCTCAAGGGAAGCAGAATACTTGTTCCCCAAGAAATGGATAATGGTGGAAAAAAAGGTGGTTGCTGTTTTGCTTCCTAGTTTTTGTGTAGTTTTAGTTCTTCTGGGGAAGCATATCGCTGACTCAACTTCTGCCTATGTATGTCATGGATGTTTGTAGAGAAGGTAATTACTTTTCTTGGTGATTATCTCCTCAGTCACCAGCCATGTCTAGGCTTTGTGTATTTAAATTTGTGAATACAATCATACAGATTCTCTTTTCTTCAACAAGATGATGATGAATTTATGTTACAATTTATAAGGACTTTATTTAGAATTTAAACAACAGTTATGAAAATATAAGATGGTAACAAAATTATATAAAAAAACACTGGGTAAAATAAAAGTTATATTTTTTTTTCATATATAAGAAAATGCTTTTCAATTAAAAATCGTTTTTTTCTTCCTATTTATCTTTCAAAAATTCATAATAGTGATATCATATTAATATAAGATACCAACGATGATACTTTATGTGAAAACAATTTAAGTTACATTATAATGTGATAAAAGCTATTAATTTAAGATACCAACAATGATATTAAAACAATATAAGTGACATCTATAATGTGATATCATATTTAAATAATTCATACATAAATTTATTCCAAAGATAAAAAGCTAAACAATTCATTCTTTTGTAACTTTTTTTTAACTTTTAAGTTTGTTAGTTTATTTTTAAGAAACTCTTGTAGACTTGTTTTAATGAAAAATAAACTAAGATACCAATATCCATATATACTAATGTTATAACTTGAGGGTCATTTAAAAAATGTTTTGAGGGATTTTTCTAACTTTCTTTTTAACATTGGGCTAGCAGTAATTTGTGTATAACTAGTAATTAGATCCAACGGCTCATACGATTAGAAAATTATAAAGCGTTAGATGAGAATGTGAGAGAATCTCTGCTTCCTCTGAACGTTGTGAGAGGATCTAAGTTGTAGTTTGGACGGAATAAAAAATTAGGGAGATGAAAGAAAAAAAGAACAGAAACAGAAATAAAGTAAAATAAAAGATGGTTTGAACTAGAAAATAAAAAAAGAATATAAGATTCATTTCACATTATTTAAACTATAGATGTTACATGAAGTTCCTGAAAGATATAAGAATTAATTTGTTAGGCTGATTTTCTAAGCATTCAACTTAGGTAATATAACAATGTATCAAAATAAAACTAATGAATTTTTTTTAAAATCAAATTATAAGAATTTTCTTGCTTTTGAACCTAAAAAAAGATAATTAATATTTCATTGTAATTTCTTTCTTTATTTAACTACATATTAAACAATATAATATTAAAATAATACTATAGCCATCTTAATCTTTGTTGATATGAGACTTAACAAAATTTGCATGAAAATACTAATAGTTAATTGTGAGATAATAGTTATCAAATCAATAGAATACCAAGTAAACTATATTGATATTAAAAAAAATATATCTAAAAATTTCATTTTTAATATTGCACCGATTACATGTAAAGTGATAATAAAAAGGAAAAAAAAAATAATAAGAAAAATGTTCCAAGTATAATAACAATAATACCTGTAAACTATTTTGTAGTCATAAAGATTTGATGTATCATATTGAAACATACGCACATGAAAATTATAATTATAGTACAATCATCAAATAGTAAATGGTTCAAATTATTCTATGAAATTCTCATTCCCTGTTATTTTATTCTTATTATGATTATAATATTTAACAAATTTTTAAAATTTTGAAATTTTAATATATTTAATTTAACTTAATATTAGTTTGATCTTCCTATTATATATAATAATATCATAAATAAAGTCACATCTTATACGTAATTGTCAGTTAAAATTAATGATGAAATACAATTTTTAAAATATTTCTAAATATAAGTTTACTTACATTTAGAATGTTTTATGAGTAAATCCATTACAACTTTGCGACGGAATTGTGGGACATATTTTTCGATTAATTTTATTTTTTTAATTTATATTTTATGGTAGTTTTGTTACTATTTTGCGATCATAAACTTCTATGCAAATTAGTTTAGGAATAGCTTGAAAAATATTAATGCTAAATAAAAAATTTTCTTTTTTAAATATTTTATTATCATTAGAGAGGGATTATTGATGAAAATTATCCCTAACTAAACTATTTTCCTATTTAACTAGAAATATTTAAAAAAAAAATCTATAATTTTGTAAAATCCTAGTTATTTAGTTATAAAATTGTTATAGATATATTTTTTACTATTCCTTCATAAATTAGTGACGGAGTAACTAGAATTTAATTTCATCACAAATTGTTGTCGCTAATTAACTAAATTTTGATAATATTATTTCACAATTAAATTATTTTTAATAAATAGATAATATATTAAAATAATTTTTATAAAATTTTTATATTAATTTGATCTTTATAAAATTTAAATATTTTAATTTAATATAAATTTTTAATGCAATTGAGCGGATATTTACGTATAAAATAACAGACAAACATTTGAACCCAATACCAAAAAATAAGAATCGTTAGACCTTGGTACACCACCGTCACCATTCACAACATCAATTCATTAGCAAACAAGGCATACCCTTTAAACCCTTTACATACAAAATAACACACCTTATATTCCCAAGTGCTTTTCTTATGTTTTTTCTTTTTTTTAGTTTTGTTTTCAAATTCTTATTCATTTGCCTTTCTTTTTTTTTTTTCTTTTTACCTCATTTTCCCCTTTCATTCTAACAAAGCCTGGAAATTTTTCCTAGAACGTAAATTTCAAATCTCGATGGCAATTGGCAATTGGGGTTTCTTAAAAAAAAAAAAAAAACCTTACTTTGCAAAAACCTTTCTCTTTTATTTTTATCTTCTATCTAGTGAAAATTAATGTTACCCTTTCTATTGATTGGTTATGAGCAGTGGCGGATCTATGACCCTAAGTTAGTGGGGGCAATTTAAATATCTTAGTGGGGGCAATGAGCAGCATGTTTCAAATTTTTGGGAAATGGTTAGTTAAATAAATAAAAAAAAACATGGTTTATTAAATGTGAGGGGGTGCATTGCACCCTCTAGAATCTACGTGCGTCCGCCACTGGTTATGGGTGTTTGGAGTTTTCTATAATGGCTTTGGATTTGTGAAGACAACAATAGAAGCTTATGCCATTAAGTTCTTGTTATTGTTCACGCCCAATATAAGTTTTCCTTTGAAAATTATAGCATTGTGGTATCTTTTAGCTTTTGCTTTGAGTGGGGAGATAATTTGAGGAATAAAAAAAAATTATTTAAATTATTTAGATTAAAAAGAAAAGAATAGAAATAAAAAGAAAGTAAAATAATTTTATTTATTATTAATAAAAGTTTTTTAATTTTTTTTAAATAAGTTTATTATTTTTAAAATATTTTTATCATTTTTAATAATATTTAAAAAAATAAAAAATATTATTTTAATAATATTATTAATAATTTTATTTATTATTTTAATATTATTTATTTATTTATTATTATTATTTAAAAAAAATACTCATATCGAATAACTCATAATATATTATAAATCTTTATAAAAATAAATTTAATTATCTATTAAATATTTTTTATGATTTTTTTTATGAAAAAAATTAATTACTCATTAAATATTTTCTGCATATTTATTTTTATGAAAATTTCATAAATTTGTTTATAAAAAAAAATTCATTAATTTGTTTGTAAGAAATTTCTCATGAATTTATTTGTAGTAAATTTGCCATGAACTTTTTGTGGAAAATAATTTCCTATTAGCTTTTTACCTACAAATTTAAAGTGGTTGGAAATTTGTGATAGATTTGTGAGAAAAATTATGTTTTCCATTGATTTTAAGTATTACTCACAAACTTTATTCCATGGAAAAATTGACTTTTTTTTATAGTGGGTGTATTACATACATTCTAACATATTTAAAATGACTTTCAGGTGTTGACAATTTTCTTTTCAATTTTAAGAGAAATTTCTTCCCTTTTTATTTTCTCTCTTCTTAAATGCATGCTAAAAGACAAAAATAGGATGACATGATAAAGCCTTATCCTCACCTTTTTGCTGGTAAGGATCATTTTCTAGGACGGAAATTTTTGTAGTTGGAGGGATTGTAAGGACCCACAAATAATTAGTCTAAGTGAGACTGTGAGTTTAAGTGGTGAAAGGGTAAAGGTGTTTCCTGAAGTTTTAAAATAATTTTAAATAGAGAAAAAAAACATTTTCAACCTTCATTAACTCAAACACACCTTCTCTCTAAAACCCTTTTCTTTCCAATCTCTTTGCCTTCTCTCTAACTTATCTTCCTCCTCCCTCATCCTTTTCAATATCCGAAGGTACCTAATCGAAGCTCGTGAAGAGTAGAGCACATCCATCCGATTGGAATCTTGATTTGGGTAAGTTTTCCTTACTCTACTCCTCTGTTTCACCCAAACTGTTTTGTTGTGCATGTGGGTCTCGCTCCCCTTGCATGTGAACCTTTTCTCATCAATATGATTCTGTGTTACCTTAGGTTCTTAGTGGTGTATTTGGATTGTGAAACAGGTACTTGGAAAGCTAGTTAGAGCACTAGGAACTCTGCCCTTTGTAGTTGAGAAAGAGGCGTTTTAAAAAAAAATAGGTAAGGGAAGCTAGCCTTAAGTTATTTCTTATAATATTAGGAGAATTAGAAATGAAACTGATTTTGGTGGCTATTTTGGAATATTTTTCCCTTGGGTCAGATTTTGAAATTTTGATTTGATGAATAAATGTGCATTTTGTCCATATTTGAGGGCTGTTCTATGATTTATGAAATTTTCAAGTGTGATGTTGTGTTCAGTTATATGATTTGTGTTATCCTATGTACTTGTGAATTTGGAATGAAATTTGTTATGTTGCTGGGAAAATCAGGATGAATTATGCAGTAAATTGGGTAAAGTTGGCTTCAGGCAATCTATTGAGTAAACTATGAGAATTAAAAATAAAGGCATTTGAATGGTTGTTGTTGTGTCCAACTGTACCTGAATTTGCTGATGATGTGAACTTGATTTTGTTAATTTGAGATTGATTTGTATCAAGCTAATGATATAGTGAATTTGTTATGTTTTGAGGCATGAGATAAAAATGAGATGTGAAATTAAATAATGATATTTATGTTGGCATGAGGCCTTGGTGCTCCTATTGAGAGGAGCTTGATTTCATGTTATGAATATGATGTTGGTAAAGTAGTGTGTATGGATTTAGGGATATGTTATAGGGTATCCAGACCTTAATGACTCTCTAGGTTACATAGACTAAGATTGTCATGTGGTGAAGGTCGATGGAGGTCTTACCAATTGTCTTTAAGATAGTTGGTGAGGCTACCCTGATGTGTGATGGGTGTGGAGATGTTTGTGGATGATATTGGGGTGAAAAAGACTCAGTGGTCGGCCGGTTAAGCCCGTGGTCCTGGAGTACACATCAGGTGCTAACCCTAGATATCCGAAATCCATACAGTCTTCTGGAAGGCGTTAGTCTTGATTGTGAATGTGTTTGAAATGTGTAAAGCCTTCGGTAGGCCCTTACACTTGTATGAAATTTTATGCTTATTATTAAATAGTTTATGAATTCTTTATGATTTGTCTATTTATCACTAGTTTACCCTTTCTTGTGTGTATTGTGTTTTTAAACTGTTATGATAGTGTCTTTGCACAAGAGCAGATAACAAGTCTTCAGGGGAACCATTAATGAGGTAAAGTAGGAACTAGATGCATCTTTCCCTTTTGGTGTATTGGAATCAAGCAATAGACATCTAGCTCTTTTGACTTAATTATTTTGGGAAAACGTAATAGAAATAGTACCTTATCTTTAGTATGTGGGAAGACTTTTATGTTTGGTATAATTATATATATAAATAGTATCTTGGTATGTTACAATGGAAAATTTGACTTTTTTTTTGTAGTGGGTGTATTACATACATTCTAACATATTTAAAATGCCTTTTAGGTGTTGTCATGTGATTTTCCACAACTTTCTTTTCAATTTTGAGAGAAATTTCCTCCCTTTTTATTTTCTCTCTTCTTAAATGCATGCTAAAAGACAAAAACACATCTAATTTCTTCGCTTTTCTTTCAGCATACACAATACATTCCTTGAAACAAACACACCCTTAAAGATGGTTTAGGTATGGACTCGTTCTAGATATGTGCCAATTTTTGTTTTAGTTGACACAATTTGTTGAAGTCCACTAAACTCTTGGTGTTGACATATTCTTTTTCGAGTTCATGAATTAGGTTGAGCGCAAATTTGGTAAGGCTCTCGTTCTTTGGTATAGGATGATCAAATGTAAATGATGGTTGCGATGAGAAAGAGAGAGAGAGTAGGAGGTAGTGTTGGGTTCATTGTTATTTTCTCAATTTCTCTTAAGAAAATTTTATTGTATTGTCTTAAGAGTAATGATATATGCATAGTTTTTTTTAAAAAACACTTGTATAACATTTATCATCTGCTGAGCGCATCATATTTGTACTTAACGCATATGTTTCTATAAAAAATTTTGTTAAGTACAGCCTACTTATGCTGAACACAATTCATTGAATACAAATATAATATGCTTAACAAATTATAGATATCTCACAAGTATTTAAGAAAAATGGGTGTCTATTTATATTTCTTTTCTCTTTAAAAAATAATTTCACGTAGATAACCGTTAAGATATATTTTATATTAAATTAATAAATATAATTATTTTCATTAAGAATATGATGTTTACTTATAAAATAAAAAATAAAATGACAAATTATAAGATATAAAATTATATAAAAGTAAGATATAAAAAATAAAAATTGATATAAATGATTAAATTATGTTTTATAAAAAATATAATAATTGATAAAATATTCTAAATTAATTTTTAAACCTTATTAAAAATGAATTTATATTTATTTTAAATTTTTTAAATTAAATAAAAAAATCAAATGTAAAAAATTATATATTTTTTTAAAATCATTGGTTTAAGTTAATAATTTTACCTTTTTTTAACTGGTTAGTTATTTTGCACATCCTACCTTTAACAATTGATATAGATTTCACTAATATAAGTGAGATATTTTTTTACCTTAACTAACGTAGAATGTAATATTCCATTTCGATTATAAAAAATTACTAACATAAAAAAAAACGTTCAACATTATTTTGTTTGTCATCCATCTAGAATACAACATTCTACATCAATTGTAATAAAGAATATTAATGTAGAATAGAAAACATTTCACATATTTTTTTATAATAGATATAAAATGTGTCATATTAAACATCCTATATTTAAAAAATAAAATTATTTTTTCTTAAAAAAAACATTTAATTCAAACACAACAATACAATTCCTTCTCGAAATTGGTATAATGCTCAATTATAAATAGAAAATTAGAATAATGTTCAAAAACTAGATAAAAGTTTCTCATAAACAACTAAAATATATTAAAAATAATAAAAATAGAATTAAATCTATCCATAAAATAAAATTACAAAACAAAATATTTTTTCTTCTTTACATGATGCAAATTAATGCATAAAACCATAATAATCCTTCAACTTTTTCTACTCACCAATGTTGATATATAGATCTAGTGAATTTTACAGATTTGTATTTTAAAGTCCTAAGTTTTGTAAAACGAATAAGAAAGATACAATAATCCAACATATGAGACTTGAGTTTTAATGGATGAAGATGAGAAATATGCAATAATTCTAAAATTCATATTTAAAACATTTTCGTACTTTTTTTCTCTTCCATTCCAAAATAAAAAGATTCATGTGTTTTTTATTTAAAATTCATGTGATTTTAAAAATTATGATAAATATTATAATATTATGATGAGAATTTTTTTTTTGTTTTAAAAAATATTTAAATTTATTAAAGTTTCCTTAAATTAAATTAATTATATCAATTCATTTAAAAAAATCTAGTCTTAATTATATACTAAGATCATAACAACATATATCAAGATATATTCAATTAAGTAATGACTTAGTTGATCAATTATATAATGTGATAATTACACCAACTTGAAATAGGCATATCTCACTCATACATATACTAAGAATTAAAAAGCTGCTAATAATTGAATTAAAAAATAAATAAAATTAAAAACAATTTAAAATTAAGAGATCAAAATTGCTTAACAAAAAAATAAGGAACCTAAAATATTGATAATTAAAAATCAAGGAATTAAATTGGTGAAAAAAAAAATTGAAGACCAAAATTATGGATTTTGTATCAAGTATATGACTTCTTCATCAACCCTCATCTTGTATTCACCTCCAATTTTAATAAAGTCTCTTTCAAATGTGAGTCTTCAATAATTCTTTGCTATTTCAATAAACGTGTTTTAGGATCTGTTTGTATTAAGGGAAACACTGTATTTGAAGAAAGAAAAAAAAAAAAAAAAGAATAATATTTTTGTAGTGTAACTGTATTAATAGAGAGAGAAAATAAGAAATGAAGAGAGAGACTTTCTTTGTAAATTGGGAAGAAAGGCATGGAAAGTCATGCGTCAGCTATTAAAATGCTTTGAATTTGTTAAAATAAATATTTTTTTTAAATAATAATAATAAATAATATTAAAATAATAAATAAAATTATTAATAATATTATTAAAATAACATTTATTTTTTATTTTTTTATTAAAATATTATTAAAAATAATAAAAGTATTTAAAATATTTTTAAAATAATAAATTTATTTAAAAATAAATAAAAACTTTTATTAATATAAATAAAATTATTTTACTTTCCTCTCATTTCCACTCATTTCTCTTTAATCCAAACAACTTTATTTTCTACTCACTTTCTCTTCTTTACTTTCCTTTTCCACTCCTTGAAATCATCTCCTCAATCCAAACACACCCTTAGTATATTTCAAGGTTAACCACCTTTCGGGAGCACACCAAGCACCCTTTTTCTTCTACCATAAATCCATTGACAAGTTACCACTTGAGATACTAATCTCATTTTGGATAATACTTTCTAATAAATTTATATTAATTTTGAATGCTTAAAACTAACCTTAAATCTTGCCATTAACAAAAATTATTTTGAGCAAGTTGTAGTAATGTGAGAAGCAAAGGAAGGTCATTAGTTGTCATGATAAAAGTCATCAGACTTTGAAATTTTGGAACGAAATTTGTTGCTTGCATGATTAATACTCAACAATCGCGTAGGCACAAATTAATCAGTACCAGAAAGTGTTACGACTTGTAGTATTGCAATATTTTGGCTTCGGAAAGGAGCATGTAAGAAGCTCGTACACAAGCATCATTTCATTGGTCTACAATCTTGACGGTACAAAAAAAATTGTCAAACATTTTCTTTGGCTGTACAAAATTTTAAAAGTAGGGCACAATGCTGTTCAAGGCACAGTAAAAGTTTTTACGGCAATCCTGCCATTTATCCTACTCTTATAAGGTACTTTGGAACATTGACAAATATTGCAGCTACTTCTTTAGTTTGCCATAGATGTAGACAGTCATTTGTTACCTCAAAAGCAGTTGCAGCACAGTGATGGATTTGTGACATGTACCATAACATCTTCAACAGGAATTCATACAGCATTTCTGACAAGTAGATATTGGCCAATGTTTCAAACATAAGTACATATGACCTTAACCTTGTAACTTAAAGATCATGTTATAAAGCTACGCGTGGGAATCCCACCATGTTAGTTCAAAGTGTTAAAATATTAAACTTTTAATCACATGAAAATATTGAACATGAAATCAATGAAGAGAGAAAAAATATGATCACATCTTCTATGGCCTTACTAAATGTCTATGACGTTGGAGCTGCACATTATGAATGTATTTGTTTATTTGTTGCAACTGGGTTTTCTGCTGGTGTCATAACTGCACTATCCTGGGGAAGTTTCACCACCGTTTCTTCCTTTGTAGGACTTCCACCTACAGTTTCAGTGTTACCATTATTAGTTGAACCAGAAGTCTCATCCAGCTGCAATATGACTGATGACATCTGATCTTTCGTTTTCCCAGCAGGATTTTCACTCTCAAAATGTGCCATGGAATCTGAAACTTGTGTTTCTGACAAATTTTGAGATGGGGGTTCATGACTTGATCCAGCCATGAATTTTGGTGCTTCTATCTGGTCAGCCACAGGACCTGACAATGGTGCTGTTGGTGGTACTTGGACATTGGATAGCACAGTCACAAGGAGTTGAGCCAGAAGGTTCCGTGGATCGTTAATTCCTAATGGGACACTAACACCTTGTTGGACTGGAAAATTATTTGCATTTGACAGAGCACTAATATCAGGAGAGTGAAGTGGTTTGCTCCCTGCTTCTCCATTCAAAGCCTGGTAGCCATGGACACGCTTGAAATTTGACATGTGCTTTTTTCCTGTCAAATGACTATTGTAGACAACTACGGAATCACATTTAACATTGCACAACTCACATATGAGAGATGTAACCTGCTTATTCTTAGGCTTTGGAGGTTCCACCAGTTTTCTTGACCCATCATCACTCCTCATGTATTTACCTCCTTTGCCTCCTCTCATCCTACGCTTGAATCCATGTCCTTGTATGGAAGAATTTTCTCTAGGTTCCTCCTGAGGCTCTTCGGTTTTAACTTCAGAAACTCCGTCTACATTATTCTGAAGCTCAGTTTCATCATTGTGATTATCAATTGTAGCTTCAGAACCCACATTTTCTTCTGGTAATCCTTTTATCTCAGATTGTTGAACTTTCTCATGTTGGATTGTTAAATTTGATTCAGAAGTAGAAATATTTCCACTCTGTTGTCCATTTAGAGCTTTGAGTCTTTGTACTTCTTCATGCACAAGCAAGTTCTTCCTATGCCGCTTACCATTTTTATGCTGCTCCAACATTTCTGGAGTATTGCACTCGGCCTTGCAAATTTCACACCATAACTTACGTTGTGGTGCCTGCAATGGTGCAGATGGAACTTGTGCCAGACTTGGTAGTGATGATTGCCCAGAGACTGATGATGGTTGCATCACTGAACTGGCCCCGTCAGCAGCAGGCACATCTGCTACATTAGCAATAGTGGCTTCAGAAGGAGATGAGATCTGTCTACCGTAACCCCTGCCCCGTCCCCTACCACGATGGTGATTGAATCGGCCACGACCATAGCCTCTAAACGGTCTACCACCCCTGCGACCTGTCCCTCTGTATTGAGATGGCACAATCTGCAGATGAACATTCAAATATGAACTCAAGCATACATTAATATGGTTGGAGATTCCAAATCTTAGCTACAAAAAATTTATGCAAGATTGAGGGGGAAGATTAAAAAAATGTGCATATATAAGTGTCACCATAATCACAAGGGTAGTTTGAGCGAGAGAGGGAGAGAGAGAATGACTGAAATAAAAGAACAATTTAACATAAGAACTCTCAGCAGTTCATCCAAATTTGTAAATAATATTTAAATATAAACATCCTATTGAAAGTACTTCAAATAACCCATATCTTTGGTTTTGAAAATGATTGAACATGTGTTTTTTCAATTGAGATATCTTAATAGCATCATTTCCTGTAATCATTATATCATCAACATAAACAAGTAGGTAGACATGTTCTCATTAGATGTATAACAATTAAAGACAGAATGATTCGGTTCACTCCTTTTCAATCCAAAAAGTTGCACAATATAACTAAATTTACCAAACCAAGCTCGACGAAATTGTTTCAACTCATAGGGAGATCGATGCAACTTGCACATTAAGCCATACTCCTCCTGAACAACAAATCCAGGAGATTGTTCCATATAGATTTCCTCCTCAAAATCATCATTTAGGAAAATATTTTTAATGTCAAGTTGATGGAGGGGCCAATGACGCATAACAGCCATAGCAAGAAACAAACGGACAATAGTGATTTTGGCTGCAGGAGAGAATGTATCACAATAATAAAGACCATAGGTCTGAATGTACCCTTTGGCGACTAACTAGGCTTTAAGGCGATCAATAGTGTCATTAGGTCCAATTTTAATAGCATAAACCCACCTGCAACCAATAGTTGTCTTTCCGGGAGGAAGAGGAACAAGCTTCTAAGTAGCATTTTGTTCAAGAGCCTGCATTTTATCAATCATGGCTTGTCGCCATCCAGGATGATCAAGTGCCTCATGAATAGTTTCTAAGAAACTGTAAGATAGGACAAGGAGGAAACAAAGGAAAAATACGAAGGAGACAAGCGATGATAACTCAAGAAATTATAAATTGGATGAGGATTACAAGTTGAGCGAGTACCTTTCCTAAGGGCAATGGGCCAAGTTGAAGTAGAATCAATGGAATTGGAAGAGGAAGAATCCATGGTTGGAAGATCTATTGGAGGAGGAACAGAATCACGAGAAGGCGACTCAGTTAAAATAGAGCAACTTCAATAGAGGTGGAGGAGCAACTTCAACAGAATTAGATGGGTTGGACGGAGGCTCATTAACACTTTGGTAGGAGTCACTTATTGGACCAAATGATGGAATGGGAAGGACATGTTGAAGAGAGGAAGAATAGTCTATGGTAGGTTGGCAGAAGGGTGTGTCCTCAAAGAAGGATACATCAGCTGACATATAATACCGTTTAGTAGTTGGAGAATAGCACTTGTAACCCTTCTGAAGACGAGAATATCCCAGAAAGACACATTTAATAGCTTTAGCTGAGAGTTTGTCTAAACCTGGAGTAAGATCATGAACAAAACAAGCATAGTCAAAAACCTTGGGAGAGACATGAAATAGGGGATCATGTGGGAAATAATAGAGTGAGGGATCTACTGTTCAAGGGATGAAGAAGGCATCCTATTTATCAAAACACGCTGTGAGAACTACATCTCTCCAATGATGAATAGGAACATTTGAGTTTAACATTAGGGAACGTGCAATTTTAAGAAGATGATGATTCTTCCTTTCTACTATGTCATTTTGTTGTGGAGTATGAGGACATGTGGACTAATGTAAAATACCTTGTGAAGATAAAAAAGTAAACAAATCATAGGAGAAATATTCTTTAGCATTATCACTTCGGAAAATTGTAACAGCTTTCCCAAATTGGTTCTTAATCTCATTAAAAAAGACATGAATATAGGTAAAAGTTCAGATATTTCTTTCATTAAATAAATCCAAGTACATCGAGAAAACTCATCAATGAAGGTTACAAAAATATCTAAAACCAAAAGATGTTACACGACTTGGACTCCAAATATCAGAATGAATGGTGGAAAAATCTGAGTTACATTTTTTCTTAGTTTGTTGAGGAAATGATGACCTAACATGTTTTCCTAATTGACATGCTTCACATTCTAAGACTTGAAGGTGCTTAAGACTAGGAACCATCATCTTCAACTTTGACAAACTTGGGTGACCCAAACGATCATGCAAAAGTTTCGATGTTGATGTTGCAAAACAGGACACAGGAGGGATGGATTTTAAGTAATAAAGACCTCGTGATTCATGTTCTTCGCCAATCAGACAACCTGTACCATGTTCCTGAATGACAAAAGAATTATCCTTAAAGGTTATTGGACAATTTAATGAACAAATTAATTGACTCAAGGATATTAAATTGTAAGGACATTTTGGAATAAACAACACAAAATTTAATTTTAAAAGGAAAGATAAAGGAACTTGACCAAAGTAACAAAGTGAGGGATTTTTCGAGAATAGAAATATGAGAATGATGATTTATTACCAGAAATGTGGTCAGAGACACCTGAGTCAAGAATCCAAGGACCACGACTCTCCGTAAATTGAGAAATACATGTTGTTGAAACACTTGATACCAGAGGAGATGGGACTATGATACCTGATTTTTCATACTTAAGTTTCAAATATTATTGGTACTCCTCGTTAGAAAATTTAGATTCTACTTTTTCTGATTTAGAGACATGTGCTACTTTGTCAGGAAAACCGTGTAAAGAGTAACGATTCTCTTAAGTGTGGCCCATCCTTTTACAATAGGTGCATTGAGGTCATCCACTTCTTCTACCACGACCTTCTCTATTGCTACGACCTCCTCCTCTTCCACACGAAGTTGTCGTGGCTGATGTTTTCACACTTTCAATTGAGTTTTCATCTCTCAATAAGTTGGGCACATGAAAGAGTCTAGTAACAAGAGTATCCATTGATGGGACCCGATCACCAGCAAGGATTTGATCACGCATATAGTCAAAATCTGGATGCAAACTTCTCAGGATAAGGACCATGTAGAGTTTATCTAGCTTCCTATTAACTTCCTCTAATGAATCTGCCACAAGAAATCTTTTCAATTCTTCCACAGCAGCCCGAGCTTTCCCTACATGAGTAATCATATCATGATTGGTCTGTTTTAGGGCAACAACCTTTTGAGTTACATCAAAACGACGTTGGATGTCATTTGCAAATATATCTTGCATTTTTTTCCAAAAGGAACAACATGTTTTGAATGATCTAAGAATCTCCAAAACATCTAGCTCAACAAATTGCCATAGCACAACACAAAGTTGGAAGTCAAGCTTCTCCCATTCAGATTTCTTCTCATTTGAGATGGCCCTAACTTCTTTCTCCAAGTGGTCATGGTACCCTTTACCAAGAAACTACAACTTAACTGATGCGGACCAAGACAAATAATTTTTCTAATTAAGTTTTCCAGTAGTAATGGTGGGGGTTCCAGTGAATGAGAACACAGGACCTGATGCCATTCTTGGAAGAGAGAAACCTTGGAGGAAGAGAAACCCTAACCAAGAACATTGTATAAACCTTGTTAAAAGATGAAAACAAGGGTTGGAACATGTTTAAGAGAGGAAAAACGAGTTGTTTTGGACTGGTCCAGTGAAGATCCGGTCACCGAAGGTCAGCTCGTGGACTTCACGCGTGCGTTTGACCTAGGAGAGAAACTGGCTCGTGGGGAATGCGTTGGCTACGCGTCTACCAAAAACGAGTTGCACTCTTCGAGGCGCATGTAACCCTCTATTTGCCGGTAAAAAAGCGGCGATTGACAGTGGCCAGCGAGGGCAGACTTGCAAAGCAGGATTGAACCTGCTTTGATACCAACTTGAGATTTCAAGTTTCACACTCAATTTCATAAAGCACATTGGTACAATATATATTACAATGAGAGAGAAAGAGAGAATCAAAACAAAAAGAGGGAGATCTAAGGAAAGTTAGAAATGGGGAGACAGGGATCAACCACATTCACCAAGGCAACCTGTCTCCCCTAAGAATAGAAATTAGACAGCTATTTAATACTAATCATATATTTAATTAATTAGGAAAGCAAATCCTTGTAAGATAAGGAAACTTTGGGATAGAAAGTAATTTTAAAAGGTGAAAAACATGAACAAAGGTGGATAGACAATGATAGGGCAGTGACTAAATTCAACGCAGCCTTTAAATTTATGCTTATCTACTTAGCCTATCAAAATTTTAAAATGAAACATTAACAAGGTTTCTTGAAATTCCATAAACTTCATTGAAAATGAAATGTCTCTAGTGCTTAACAAGGATTATTTTTACATTGCTCACTTGAATCCCGAGTTGCATGATGATAAGGAAAAACAACTTGACAGTTTGATCATGCACCTCAACTGCTTTCATTCACTTTTCTTTGCCCTTTGCAAAATTAAAAGATGCAGACTCAACAGTTGGATCCAGAATTCAGTAATGTTCCTACGTTACAGTTTATCCTAATTAATCAGTATATTTTTGTAGGAAATATAGAAATAACAAACAAATATTCTTGCAAAGAAGTGCCCTGATCTTCTAGAATTATTCAAATTTCCACCTTTTTGAAATAAGATTGCTTGTTGTTGATATTCCACATGATAAAGATGGATTTCCCTCATTATGTTGAGATAATATCCAAGTTCAAAGATCAATTCTTCAGAATTTTTAAATAATGAATCACCCACTCACCAGGGGTCTTGATCAAACAATTCTTGACAAATGTACATAATGAGGTTCCAAAAATATGATCAACGATCCCCCCAAGTCTGAAACTGTTCACAAAGCCCTCTGACAGAGGAAGAAAAGAGGAAATAAAAAATAGTACACACAATGCATAACAGTAAGGGTTAAAATTTCTATACCCTGAATGCAAGGCACAACAAAATTGTTTATAAAGGCCAGGCAGTTAAGAGAACTAAAAGAATTGGCTCAACATGAATTACAAACCACATTCAAACCCAAAAATCAAAACCAAAAAAGTAAAATATATACGGATTTTTTTATGCAAACCAATTCTTTTTTAAGAGAACAGCAAAGAATGACCTAACACCCGCATTAGTCCAAAGTAATCAGAACAGAATCACCACCATGAAATGTATCAAAGCTAAGAGCCACAATTTCCTGTGAGCTCAGCATGAAAATATTTACAAGCCACGTACAAACCCAAAAATATGAACCAAAAACGTAAAACATATATGGGTTTGTAGAGAAAATCAGTTCTTTATGAAAAGAACACCAAAGAATGACCTAACACCCACATCGGTTCCAAAGCAACAAAAAAATGCAATGTGTCAAAGGTATGAGCCACAATTACTTGTGAGCTCATATAATAAAAATATTGTCTTCATCTTTGATCCCTCTAGGGAGCTGTAGCCTGAGGCCAAATTCTTAGAATTCTCAAAATCCTCTGAAGTTTTAGATGAAAAGCAGAGGTTTAATACCTATCCAAAATTGACATTAGTCCAGAAAAGTCTCAGACTGAGCAAAATCCATGGCAGAATACTTGAGTTCCTTCCAATAATACCACATGTATCTTAGTAAAAAAAGGCTGTTAAGTCTTTCTGTCCTCCAGTCTCACATATGTGAGTGTTGTAAAACTAAGAACTATCTTATTGTGAGAAAGAGAATTCAGCCTCGACCATTGAATTTTGTGTTAATGGTCAAGACTGAAAGTTACTAAGATCAAACTACCTGGTAGGGTTGGGGAGAATAGATGTACAGTGTCATAGCCTTACCCACCAGCAAAAGATTATTTTCAGAATTTAAACTCATAACCGCTAGGTCACTAGGCAGAGTGAAAGGGTACTAGACATTCAACGAGTATAATGTTGAATATTGCAGATCACAAAAATGGGGCAAAGTTTGGTTAGTATTTCATGTAACACATGAATGAGGAAAATAAAATTATCCCGACCTATGATGCCTCCTCTGCTTTTATGTGTTAGACTAAAGCGGAAGAAAATAAGAAGATCAAGTGAAAGAAAAAAAAAAGTTGATGGACAAATAAAATAGACAGATGAAATTAAGAAAAATGAACAACTCTTTCAAACAGTAGTATTATTTATCTAGGATATAGGCATTGAAAATAATATTATAATCTTGTGTAATTCAAATACAGAAGCACTCATGTGAAATTACAAGATAATTTGAGAAGAAGCTTTTTGAACTAATATAAGAACTTTAAGAGTATTAAAAGGAAGCAAAGAATAATATCATGAAAATATAATTGCATGTAACAGAAAAACTTGCATATTTGGAAAGGATTATTTTTACCATCACACCTAAATTAAGGTGAAGATAAAGCGAGGCATATCTTATAACTGGGAAATATTACATTCAGTAATATTGCTTTTCACTTTTCAAACATGGACATTTATGCCTTGCAGGTAATGTAACTGATTTAACAATGAAACTTATGTAGATCATGAGGAATACTCAATGTAAAGGTAATTCAAATGCACAAAAACCCAATAAATTATTTGTGTTTCCCACAACATTTTCCTATACTTTCCAAAGCTCACCTCAAGTTGAACTCTTTCTTTTCAATTTGCTCCCTTGAACTTCAATATGAAGACAACAATATAAAGGCAGTTTCCAGCATGACGTTACAAGTTCACTATGCTAACGGCAATAACAGCCATAGAAATTTAAATGGGTGAGGGAAATATATTTCAATACAAGATATGGCTTACAGGAACCCTAAAAGCAGAATACACAAGGAAAATTTATCAACATCAACCAAATATGAATCCAATTATTAAGACTAACCAATCAATTAACAAAAGAGAGTGGAGCAACATAAATCACTCATTTCAGGGCAGCTTCTGATTACCAAAGTGAATGTTATATGTATGCAATATTCAAATTCATATGCGAAACAGAAGTCATCATGGCAGAGATTCAACATCAGTAATGTATATGACAGCAAGAACATAACAACAATGCACAAATTCATATAAATCATCTCATAAAACATTCAATAAAACAAATAAAAGCACCCACCAGAAGATATTCATTTGGAAAAATGGTAACTACATTTTTCAGCAAAAAGTGAATATAACCTTAAGACGATACAACCCTACATTGTTAACCACTACTTATGACATCCCACTCATAGCGACACATATAATGTAATATGCGATTCCTTCACATACTCAATGAATTAACCAAATAAATTTGTGAATGAGAAAAAAATATTGAAGAGTGTAAATAAATAAATAAAATTCATTCACTTTACCAGTTCCCTTGGTAACCCGTCAACGTTCCCCACAAGCTGCGCCAGAGCTCCAGCTACGGCTGCCACTGCAGCAGGGTTTAAGGAACCGGGAACCGGCGGAGGGTGGACCGGGTTCAGCGCGTGGAATTGTGAGGGTTCAGCAGAATGAGGCGGTTCAGGGGCAATTGGGATCGACTTGGGGTGTTGTTGGAATTGGGGTTGGTTATCTTGTGCTCCATTCTTATTATTATTATTATAGGGATGATAAGGCTGTGATGATTGATCATAGGATGGAGTTTGAGAAGTGTCATAGTTATGTTGTTGTTCTGGTTGAAGATGTTCGCAGCCAGAAGAATCCATAGGTGCAAAAAAAAGAGATTTTGTTGAGTAGGAGGTTCAGGATGTTGCTTCAGTGCAGTGTTTTTTCATGAGAAAAATAAACGGCTAAGGTAAGGTCACAAGCGCAGCCGCAACAACATTTATGTTTTCCTGCATCGCCCCTCTTAGGTGTTTCACTGTGCCCAAACATTGAAATCCTACAACTTGCTTTCTTAATTATATTTTCAACTAAAACAAATATTATTATTACTTGGATTTTTATTTTTTAAGATTTTAAAAATAATTAATCTTTATATTAACATTGTATTTGCAATTTAAAATAAAATTTTATATAATTTTTACTTTATAAATAATATTTAAAGTTTAGTTCCTAAATTTATCATGTGATTTGTTTCTTCTTTATACTTTCTAAATAATCTTCAGGTTGTTCTAAATTTATAACTGATTGTAGCAACAACATGTGTAGATGATATATCCACTGAGTCCCAAAAATCTTATTAATGTCCCAACAAGATTTATTAACTATTTGAGAGTACCACTAACCCTATAAACTCTTTACAAGAAAGTAATAATCCTCCTCACAAATATTAAGTTGGGTCTATTTAATTTTTCCTAGATTTATAATGGATTTTCATTGCTACTTAGTGAGTAATAGTCATAGATTGCTCTTCCAATATAACAAGATCAATATCCATGAAATTAAGAAATTAGACTAACTCATTTCAATTAGAAAAAAAGTTAAATCCATTAAAATTTGACATAAATAATACATGACAATTTTAGGAACTAATACTAAATAACAAAGTTTAAAGTTTCACATAAATATAAATAATAAAACACATTCATGTATAATATATATGAATGCTCTCTTTGAACTGATACATCAGTAGTATTCTTACTAATTTCTTTTAGACACATATTTTATCACAATTTTAAAAATTATAACAAATCGTTGTATTCAGCCAACTTCGAACCAATATGAAACTTCTCGTCAAAAACCAGAAAAACTGACAAAATATGTTAAACTTTTTTGGATCCAACTAATTTTAAGTATTTTTATCCTTACAAAATTATATTAAACATATATGATTAAAAATTATATAATAAAAACATATTGGCATTATCGAAATAGTACTCGCATTACGTAGTAACGACATTTTTCCATTTTTTTTCAAACAACACATTCTTAGTAAATAGTCACAGAACTTGTATACTAAATAAACCATAAAATCAACATATAAATTAATATCCATTAAATTTATTAAATGTATCAATTAATACCCACAAAATATCAAATCTATTAATACACTAATAATACACTAAATAATCTATTACTAGTATCAATATAATTGAAAGAAGATTTTCTGTCCGTAATACAATTAATGTGTAATAGAAAGGAAAAAAAGAATTTCCTTTTATCATCACATAATATTTCATGCAATTAATTTTTCAATGTTTACCGTATTAAAAATAAAATTTCTAAATTTCATAATTAGTTTCACAAAATATCATCCAATAAAAATTATATAAGTTCATAACCTAATTTTCATATCAAATATAATTTTTTATTAATCACATAAAATAGAAAATTCAATTAAAATCTTAAAATCTTAAAATCAATTATTTTTAGATATATTAAGGAAAAAATGTGCACGTTTCTTTATTATGAAATTATTCTTTAATATTCATTTATTATTTAAACTATTAAAATTAGATGAATAAAACTTTATTTCCTTAACTTTTGATTCTATGTTCTCTCTTTTTTTTATAGATAATTTAATAAATGAATCCGTATGTTAAAAAGAAATGTTATTTTATGTAAGATATTAACTTTTTTTATGTAAATTATATTTTTTAGGTTAAACTAAAAAATTTATTTGAGTAGAAATTATTAATTATTTAAGTCAGGATATTGGTTAGATTTTCTGCTCAATACAAGATTAAATCTATAATTATTTGTGACCAAATCTTGTTGATCATAAGCCTGGTCAAACTTATAACAAAAACAACTGTAATCCAATTGGAAAAAGGGTCACCATCTAAGCATGAAATGAAGAAATAAAAATGGTTTTTTCAACTCATATTTAATCTCATCTAATAGAATTACTGAAAAATAATTTGATTAATCTCAAGGTAATATTTTTTTTTCATTTTCTATCTTCTTAATTTTATTTATGTTTTACTAATTTTTCATTTTCTCATAAAGTATTTCTTCTTTAGATTTTTAGAAAAAGTTAAATGAGAATAACTTACTGCTTTCTTATATGGGTTATAAATCAGTGAAATTTTTTCTACAAATTTTTTACATTATAATGTAATAATTTGTGTGGTTGGATTAAGTTGAAATATAGGTTAGTTGGAGTAGAAAAACTATTAATTTAAAAAAAATGAGATATTTTAGGAAGAATACGTTTACAAATATTATATTAACAAAAAATTCAAAATTATCTCTCATAAACTTAAAATAACTATAAAATTGATCTTACATACATTATTATATTTTCGAGATTCAAATTTATATATAAGTAATAAATATATAAATTGGTATTATAAATTAATATGTTATACTAATTTTATTTTATATAAATGTGTAATATATACTAGTTTAATACATTAAATATATTTATATGACTATAGTATATAAATTTTTATATAAAATTTATTTAAGTGTGATATTATATAAATATTGATAAAAAATATTTTCTTTTTACACTACAATTATTTTTATTTAAAAATAATTAAATATTTATTTTTTTGTATGTTAAATTTTTACATACAAATTTTAATATAAATATATAACTTGTTCTACTTTCATATTTACTTATAATGATTGTATATACAATCGTGTATATAGTAATTAATCTTTAATTAAAATTTATTTAAAACACATTAATAATTTTATCAATATTTATATACCTACTCCATCTTTAATAATAATTTTATAATATATAAATAATCAAACTTTGTTAATCATAGTAATATAATTAAAAATTGGATTGATTTCTTATGTGAATTGTACTACCATATTATTTATATATATATTCTTCTAAATAAAATTCACACTATTCTATATATAATTTATATTATATGATTTGTAGGATATCAGATGTGCTTTATGCAACGAGAATTATAAATAATATAAAATATTTTACTTAAAATTTAAAAATATTAAAATTTTGAAACTAAAAAAATTTGTAAAACTTTATAGAAAATGAACTAATCACTATGAAAATATGTAAGTAAATATTTTCATAAATATATTGCCTAAATTTAAAGAGATCTTTATTCCTATCATACTCATATTTTCCCATCAAGATTCAAAAGAGATTTTTTTTAAAAATTATTTCTTTCAAGATTTTAAAAATATCAATTCACTCCCTCTCAGTTATGACTATTACCTATTTTTATTTACACTCAAATATTATATATTTATATAAAAAATTTTAAAATGTGGTTTATACATTTAGGCCACAAATTTATATTAGACATTGTTATTGTAATAAAAAATATGATAGTTAATATTGGATAAGATTTAGAAATAGTTGATTAATTTTAAAAATAATGTTTGGAATATTTATTCAATTTTTACAAGTAAATAAATATTAAATCTATCAAAAATAATGAAATCAATATTATAATTTTTTAATTAAAGATAACGTAAATAATATTTACAAAATATAAAATGTTCAATGTTCAACTGACAATTAGAAGCTAATTCAACGAAAGATTTTATAATTAAAACCAAAACTCTAAATTAACAAAATATTCAATTTTTTTTCTACATTTCTTCAATGCATTTCATTCACCATTTTCTTCTTTAAGATGATCTTGAGATCAAACTGAAAAAGTAAAAAAAGAGAAAGAACCAGTAATCAAATTATCAAATATTTTCAGGCAAGAGTTCTCTCTCTCTCTCTCTCTCTCTCTCTCTCTATATATATATATATATATATATATTTAAATCCAAACTATAATTATTTGAATTAAAATTATTTTAAGTCTATTTTAATAAATTTATTTCAAATTTATATTTTTAAATTTTAAATTCAATTAGAAATGAACTTAGATTAGATATAAGTTTTCTATTTTAGATTTTAAAAATTCAAAATCAAGTTTCATTATAATTTGGTCAAGATAATGTTTTATTGATTCGGAATGAGGCAATTATTTACTTGATCTACAAAGCCTATTTAGTTTGGACTAAATCTCTCAATTGGCTCATTGCACTAAGCTCTAAACTTAAATGGGTTAGGACAAAAAAGAAAAAACAAAACTCACAAGCCAAAATAACTAATATAAGAAAAAGCACATAAAAAATAAAAAAATCCAGAAAAAATATAATCTGTTGTCCAAGAAAAACACTTGACATTTTTTTTAAAATAAAGAATCTCGTTTATTTAAAAATATTTATTTTGAAAAACTAATTAAGTTGATTTAACTATATTAAGTTAAATTAAATTGGATAAGATCCAATATGATCAGATTGAATTGAGATAAACAAGTTAAACTAACTCAACCATATTAATTTCGATAAAATCAAGTTAAACTTTATTAAGTTATATAGGATAAAATTTAGCAGTCAAACTTATCTAAAACAAAATTGATTATAAACTAAATTAAGGCACATTGAATAAGATAATATTACATTAAGATGAATTAAATAAATCGAGATGAGATATAAGGAAAAGAAATTAAATTAAATTTAAATTAAAAGATAAAAGAACACATTGATAATTTATTCTTTAACTCTGTTTTAGAAAAATATTCTATAAATGTATTTGACAACTTTGTAAATAATACAACAATATTTATCAACTTATAATAAATAAGAAGTATTTTACAAAATATTAGACTTTAAATATAATTATTAAGATATATAAAGTGATAACATATATTTTTTTTTATTTAAAATTTTATTGTATCTTTTAAATATTTTTATATGTTTTATTTTTTTTATTTTTTTATTTTTATATTTTTATTAATAATTTGGTCTTATTTTGAATAAATATTTTAATTTCATATATTTTTTTAAAATAATGTCTGTCTATTATTTTGGTCATAATTTTTTTTATAAATATTTCTTTTAAATTGATTTTTGTTTCATTTTATTTTTTATTTTCAGAATTTCAATATGAAAAAGTAAAATTTGAAGTTCGAAACTATTTTTTTAAGAATACATTGAAGTACATATAAAAATATTAAATTTTTGTATACACAACAAATTTTATATTTCTAAATTTATATTTTTAATTTAGAGAAAAATTTTAAAGTCTAGATTTGTTTCTTGAAATTGTCTCTTTTCTCTTTTCAATTTCTTTTTTTAATTTATAAATTTCTTTTTATTTTTATAAAAAGACTAATCTTTTCATTCAATTCATAAATTAAATATCATAAAAATTATGAAATTAAGTCTTATATGAATTATAATAAACGAATTAACTTCAAGTTTATTTTTTTTTTATCTAATTCACATTATTATATTTTATAATTATAATTTAATTTGATATGGTTTGTAAATTTAAATTTAAATTTAATTAAAATTTAATTTGATACTTAATTGTTATTTAAATGAGATGATTATTTAATTTGATTCATAATCATTTAAATTTGAATGAGTGTTTTTTTATTATAATGATTCTTATTTTTTTTTATTCATCTAAAATTTATAAATTGAGTTTCTTTATAATTATATTTCATTTTAATTATAATTTGCAGTTTTATGTATTTTAATATTTTGTAATTTATTTTTAGTATATTTTAATTTTGTGTAATTTATTTTTGAACAATTAAATAGTCAACCTAATTTATTTTAATTAGAGAGATTAAACGTAAATTGATGTATATCTTCAAAGTTATCTAAGTTGTATTCTTTATTATAAAATCTAAAACAAAAAGTTAGTGTGTTTGATGATCTAAAATAATGGAACTTTTTATCGAATGAACTTTAAATATATATTCTTTGGACTATTAAAGTATTGAATGACCAATATTGTGGCCGATCAATTTGAACTTGGTTGATAAAAGCATTTTTCTCGAGAACGCTACCAAAACAATGAAACTTGTTTATAAGGTGAATATGACATTAAATTTCTAATTTATCATCTACATGCCTCACCAAAGTTTTAAATGCCAAAATTACAATAACTTTGAAATCATAAAAAAAAAAAAAAATTTAAGGTAGGCCGTCTTTAATTCTAACAAATTTAATTTTGCATATATTTAAGTACAAAGAATTATATATCTTACTTGGTAACCATTTTTATAATAAATAATTGTAAGATAACCTTCCATTTTGTGGAGTTTACATGAGTTTTTTATTTTTTTATTTATATGTTGTTTTATTAGAAAGAGAAAAATAGTTTATAATAAAAAAATTTTATAAAATATAAATTCATATTGATACGGTAATTATAAGAGTTGAGTATTTTTTTATTATTCTTTTTCAACTCTTTCTTAGCTTACTTCAGTTATTTTTTTGGTATATTCTTAACTTTTTGAGACTGTGTAGGGGTAATTATATATTTACACTCTGATGCTTATGTCCGTATATAGTATAGGCATGATTTGATATTAAGTTGATGCTTATGTCCGTATATAGTGTAGGCATGATTTGATATTAAGTTGAAATTGAGTATTACCTTCGTTAGATATATCTATTCATAATACAGTGATACGGAATTATTTTTCATGGACTTTTATGCGTGAGATCCATTGTGATAATTTTTTTCCTTTCTAGAGTTGTTAGAAATATTTTATTTACGATTTAATCTTGATATTGCAGAATTTTATGAGATTAACTATCTCTTATCGAGAATCCCAGACAGATTCTTATTACGTGGGATTCAAGCCGAATATAATGAGATATTCTCTTAGTGTTTGGGTCGGGTGTCTCTCGACCTAGTGACTAGGTATATATGAGATATCTTGACCTATCAAGATATATCTTATACATATTCTATTCCACAGCTTATTTATACCTGATTTCAGGCAAATTTTATTTGGTTCTTTAACTGGGCAAGTTTAAGGACTGATGCTAATCTCTTCACTAATTCTTAGTCCAGTCGAGCAAACTTCCTTGTTTTGACATCAAAGTTCCCAAGTCTGGTGAGACTCCAAAAGATGTTTCTGCTTTTGTTTTGTAGTTAATAGGCAGTAGATGGGACCAATATTGAATTTATAAATAGGGTAAAGGCAATAAAGGAATGTGTGAAATGAAGTCCTAAAGATCTTTCTTAGGGGCAGCAAAGCACATGTGAGAGGGAGGCACAAACAAAAGTAAGATAGAAGAGGGGCCTGGAATCATGGTGTTTGTGGAGTGAAAGCAAGCAAAACCTATATTTTTGTGCTTAAAAGGAAGGACATCCAGCAATAGAAGAGTTTAGCAGAGAGATATTTGGAAAGAGGGAAAATGTATAAACAAAAAGCAACTAGAAGGATTCAATTTTCAAATCTCAAAGTAGGAATGCTTGTTTTTGGCATTTTCTTCATAGGCTTTACTGTAGTTAAGTCACAAAGTTGTTGGTTGGCACACTGATATGCATGTGTTTGTTTGATTGATCAGAAAATGCAGTGAAAGAAAGGAAGCTAGATTCGGTCCCTTGAATAAATTCTAGGCATGTTCTTATTTTATTGTTCTAGTTCATCACTTATTCTCACATGTATGTTAGGTAATGCAAGCAAAATCAGCAAGCTTTTATCCTTGTACGTTTTTCAGAGTGGTGGTAAGGTTTGAACCAACACTAAGAAAAAGGGAATGCAAGATTGAATTGACCGTAGTATACGTAGATTTTTTTCTCTTGTCATTTGGTTACTCTAGTAGGTAAAGACTTCTTATAGCGATTTCTTTTGAATTTTTTTATATCAATTCAATAATTATCATAGAAAATATACATTTCTTATGTCAATCCACATAATAAGTTATATTTTTTATTTCAATATTTTTAAAATATTATAAAAAGAATTGAATAGCTTGTTGTCCATTTTGTTAAAATTTGAACTAATATAAAAAATGTTATTTTTTTACTATAATGCATAATTTACATAGAAAATATTAATATAAATTAATTAAAATAAAAAATAAAACAAACAAATTATGTAATGATAAATATAAATGAATTATTTAATTTCTAAAGATGGAAATATTCTGACAATCTTTTATGATGATAATGTAACATGTATATCACATCTAAGGTTATAATATTTATAGAAAAAGACAGAGTTAAAGTTAAATTATCAAATTTTTTATTATGAGAAATGATTTTCATCTATATAAATAAATACTTAATTATATTATAAAAGATTAAATAAGATAAAATATTTAAGGGATCACTATGTGATAATAATTACCTAGTGATAATACTATGATGGTATGAATAGAGTAATAGTATTGAGTTATGAATTTATAATTAATATGAGACATTTAAGTTTTACTAATAACATAAATTATGTAAATAAAAATATTATGTAATAAAAAGTTGATAAAAGTTTCTCCGTGTTATTTTATAGAATGAGTTTGCAAGGAACTATCCTTAATCTTATGTGAGTAGTCAAAATTAGAATTGTAGTTCTGACTTTAATGCCTAGGTGGATGTTGACTACAAGTTAGGTTTTAGTCTTAGATGAAAATATTTAATGTTATCTTCGGGAAAGTCATCAAGTATTAGAAATTATAGATTTCTTAAAGTGGTGTCTTTGGGGAAATGATGTATTAAAGAGGTAATGTAAATTGTCTTTGAAGAGATAATGATTGTATTTGATAAAATGATTGAATCACAATTGAGATATATGTAATATTTCCTTAAAATACTTAAAGTGTATGATTTATTTTCATTAGTCAATTTATCCTTTTTTTTATTGTGTATTGCTTTGAAAATTTTATTTTATATATATATATATATATATATATGCGAGAGGATATTTTAGAGTTATAGAAAAATCTTTAAGAAACTGATTCAATGACAATCATTTTTGTAAATATGTGAACATTTTTAAGATTATTGTCATATAAATTATATGACAATGCTTCTTGGTAAATTATGACCGTGTCTTGTTGTTGTTTGAGATAAGATAACAATTCTATTTATATTTGTCCTAATAAACAAATAATAACAAGATACAACAACAATTCTACCTAGGACCGTCATTATATAGTATACATGATGACGATTATTAGTTATAACTCTCATCGTATGTTTTATTTATCTGTTGTAATAAGTTAATTATTCATATTTTTACTTCGTACACCTCTTGTTTCTCTCTTTTTCCTTCTCTACATACCACAACACTATTATTATCTTGCTCAGTATCTTTCTTGCTTACTACAATCATTACAATAAAAAAAATAATAAAAAAATTAAAATTTCAATCACTAAATGATCAAAATTAATTACTAATCAAAATAATAACTAACATCCATTAATTACTTTTTTGTTGGTCATTGATACAAATTGACTAAATCAATAATTAAAATAATAATTGAATTAGTGACCAAATTAGTAACTGATTCAATAACTAAATTAGTGACTAAAACTATAATTAAATCATTAATCGAATTAGTAGACCAAAATAATAATAGAATTAGTTAGTGAATTAGTGACCAAATTAGTGATTAAATCAATAACAAAATTAATTATTAAGTTAATGACCGAATCAATAATCAAATTAGTGATCAAATTAAATATCAAATCAGCGACCAAATGAATATTTAATTTTAAAATTTTGAATCAGTTATTAATTTTTTTTAATTTTTGTTAAAAAAATAATAAATTACATAAATATATATTTAATACACATATATTGATATAATTACTTGAATTTCTGTATCTTAATCAAATTAAATTAACTCAAATTTAAATAATACAAGACTAAAATTAATCAATTTTAAATTTAGAAAAATTAATCTTAAAAGATTGAGATTTTATACTTTCATATTTTACATTAAAATATTTACATTATTAGTCAAATTATATTTAAGATGAAAGTTTAAATTAAAAGAATAGTTATCAATAATCTAATATAAATATATATAAAATTAATGTTTGGCTAAGTTAATTAGGCAATTATTTATTAATTAAGTTAAAAAAATTAGAGAAGTTTAAATACAAACTAACAAAATTACAAAAACAAAAAATGAACAAACTAAAATATTGACTGAGTCTTTTTGGTCAAGTAAAAAGTTTTCAGGTTGAAGTCAAGGTGCATAAGTGGTTTTGGCTTTTTCTAGTGTAGGAAAAGGATCCCAGTTGCAATCTCTGCAACAATTCGGAATCTCAGCTGTCAGGGAAGACCTCTTTTGTTGCCTCTCCAGAAAAGGCAATCATCCAAACTTCCATGAAACATATACTCATGCACCAAGCAACCAAACTCTGGGCATGCTCCAAGGAGGAAAACCATGTTTGGATGCCTTATGTTACTTACCACTTCAAGTTCAACCTGCATGCACCAAATGCAAAATTCATTCATTCAACAATGATTCATTGATTACCTAAGGTGACAAGGGATCGAAACACGATAATGTAGGTTCTATTGGGCACAAATCATGTATAAGTTTTATTCCAATTTTCCATACCTCCTATTGAAACTGCGAATGTCCTTGAGTAGCATCTAGTTTCAATACCTTTACTCAACTCGCGTGTAGTTCACACCTGTAAAAGAATTTTGTTGCTTCTTCTATCTCTTCTTTAGTGTATTTTCTATAGCTGGAAGGACTGTGTCAAAGAATATCCACAGTCGTCTTCTTATGCTCAGATTCTACACTTTTTCTTTTTTGTGCTTCCAACTCTGCAATTTTTCGAGATGTTTCTGCTGCTTCCATGGCAGCTGTGCATTTTGCTTTCTCCTTCTCAGCCATTGCCAATGTTGTTTCCTCAGTTAATTCTTCTAATTTCCTTTGTGCTTCCACTTCCAATGTGGATGTTCTAGTGCCTCTTGTAGAATAGTGCCAATAAGTTACTATTACTTTGTAGATTACATTTATCATCTTCACGACATGGTAGTAATATCCTTAGAACTTGCCCTTGAACTAAATAAAAATCTATGAGGTACCTTTTGCTTAGTTGTCATAGCTTCCACAAGGTATAGCAAAGGTTCCAAAAGACTTTGTTCAATAATACTAGCAAATACTTGATACTTGTCAGCAAAATCAGATTCTTAGTAAATGTTTTAAACAATAGTTGATTTACAATTACTGGTAAGGTATGAACAGGCTAGAGCATTTTTTTAATGATAATAATGATAGTAAAATTTGTATGTCAAAAGATAACAGTTTATAAATAGTAAATTTTCTTTAGAGGCTAGGTTATGAGGAAGAAGAGAAATTATTTGTGTTATCACTCTTTGAAAATTGGACAACTCTATACAAGTAATTCAAGTATTTTAATAATGATCAAAAAATTCAAGAATCAGGACATCAAGAAAACTCAAGTTGGAAGCAAGCTCAAAGATATAGAAGCCTTAGTTGATAGTTAGGAGTGAATGATATCAAAAGGTAATCATCACTCAGCTCAGAGTGTTTTCTCAAGAAAACTGTTTTCGAAAAACTATAAAACTCACTGTAATAATCGATTATATGTAGAACATAATCGATTATGTTTCTGGAAAATTTTTAAGAATAATTCTGCCACTGTAATAATCGATTATGTATTTTGAAAAATGAAAAGCTCTCTGGAATAATCGATTAAGTAATCGATTATGTATTTTGAAAAATGAAAAGCTCTCTGGAATAATCGATTAAGTAATCGATTATTTTGAAACTGAAAGTTTTTTTTCTCTGGAATAATCGATTAGGTAATCGATTATTTATTTCAAAACTGAAAGTATTTCTCTCTGGAATAATCAATTATGTCCATAACGTAATCGATTATGCTCGAAGATTTTTGAAAAATAAATGTTGCGAAAAATTCTCCGAAAATAAAGGAGTATCTTTGATTGGAATTTTTTGAACGTTGGAGTCTCTGAACAGAGTAAAAATTTCATTTTGAAATAAAAATAAAATAAAAAATATTTTATTTGGAAATATTTGATTATTTAATAAGCATATCAGGGTTTTTCAATATACCTCACTCATACGCTATTTGACACATTCTTTTCTGAAAAGCTTTACACTTTTTCTCTAAGTATCTTGAACCACGAAATTTCATGTTTTGAAAGTGGGAATATTTTTCTGTGCATTTATCTTTCTGTGAAAAATCTTGAGGAGACTCTGAGCAGAGACGGTACTACAATTTGAAAGCGTCACTCCAGGTGATATTTATTTTGATAATATTCATCCTCTGAGGCTGTTCAGAGGAGGTGTTTTTGTCTTCCTTGTGTGATTCAAGGAATGTGTTGTTTCATTCCTTGTGTGATTCAAGGAAGGTGTTTCATTCCTTGTGGGACTCAAGGAATGTGCGGTAATCTCTTGTGGGTTTCAAGAGATTGTGAGGTGATCTTTAATTTCTGTATTTTTTCATGTTTCACTTGTGATTAGTGGTTGTAAAAATTCTGATAAATTAAAGATATAAGAGTGTGTGATCATCTCAGGTTGAGGTGATTGGGAACTGGACGTAGGGTTAAGAATTTAACTCGAACCAATATAAATTCCTGTGTTCTTCTTTCTTTCCCTTATCTTTTAATTTTTCTGTTGCGCTTTATAAAATATCTGCTAGACTAATTAATTCAAGAGGGTTAAAATTTGAATTGAAAGACGTTTAAAGTTTTAATTTTTATTGCATCAATTCACCCCCCCTCTTGATGCCACTTGACAACAAGTGGTATCAGAGTCAGGTTGATAAGGTATTTCTAAAAAGATCTTTGAGATGTCTACGCAGAATCAGATATACAGGGAAGGAACGTCAATCAACCGACCACCACTCTTTGAAGGAGACAACTATCCGTTCTGGAAAGCAAGAATGAAGATTTTTCTTGAAACCCTCGACTATGGAGTATGAGATGCAGTACAAAACGGTCCGTTCGTACCAACGATTATGCTAGTTGAAGGACCTACACCAAAACAATTTCTACAGTGGACACCGGATGAAAACAAGAGAGCTTAATATGATGTAAGGGCAAGAAATGCTATTGTTTTCGCACTAACATTAAATGAATTTTACAAGATTTCCAGGTGCAAAACTGGCAAAGAAATGTGGGACACACTAGAAGTCACACATGAAGGAACAGAAGAAGTCAAACGTGCAAGGAAAAACTCCTTGACACAAGAATATGAACTTTTGACCATGACACCAAATGAAAGCATCGGAGACTTTCAGACACGATTTACACACATAGAAAATCACTTAGAAGCCTTGGGAAGAAGCTTTGCCAAAGAAGAGCTCAACACAAAAATATTAAAGTCCCTGGATAGAAATTGGCAGCCAAAAGTCACAGCAATCACAGAATCAAGAGATCTTACCAAGATGGATATGGCTACCTTAATTGGAAAACTCAGAGAACATGAGCTTGAGCTTCAAAGACTAAAGAATGGAGAGGAGAATTACAAAAAGAAGACTATTGCATTCAAAACAGAACAATCTGAAGATGAAAAAGAAGGTGAGAATGTTAATGATGATTTTTCTTTGTTAGCAAAACAATTTTCCAGGTTTTTGAAGAAGAAGAAAAGGAATCAGTATCAAAAGAAGGAGAAAGACAATCCCTCTTCAAATTACAAATGTTTATGTTACGGATGCAATAAATTGGGCCACATTAAATCCGAGTGCCCATTTGCAAAGAAAGAAGAAAAAGAAAATAAGAAGGGTAAGAAAATCCTTAAGAAGAAAAAGAAGGCCAATATAACATGGGAAGATAATGAATCGACCACCTCAGAAAGTAGCGCCAGTGAAAGCGAAGAAGAAGAGGAGGCAAATCTTTGCTTAATGGCAAATGAAGATCTCGAAACATCATCACAGGTAAGTAATGCTGAATCTACTGACTATTACGATGATTTACATGATGCGTTTCAAGAACTTTTTCAAAACTTTGATGATTTATCCAAAAAACATTCTACCTTGAAAAATAATTTCAAATTTTGGAAAATAAATTACAAGT